>CAOJCR012658328.1:0-10156 GCA_948330485.1 Euphorbia neoarborescens | reverse complement strand
AAAATTTCATTCGCCTAGTCCACCGCCACAAGGTGGACTGGGATCATAGTAGAATTTCTCGTTACCAATTGAGCTACAACCCATAGAAAGCCCAACAACTGAACTTGTGTGCTAATTAAGCTCAAATTGCAGTAATCTAATCTGAAAAAGCTACAACATTGTCTTCATAATCTGATCAAAATTCATTTCATGAAAAGGAGTATTCAAACAGCAGAATAGCATAGCTGTTGTTGGTAACCAATATTCACATATAAATTGAAACTCTTTCTTCTCTCAAAGCTTAAGGATAAGCAGTTGAACTATCAAAAGATGTCTTCCTGACAAGAAGGCAAGTGATGTTTGAACGAGCCGGCTGCGCGGTATCAGGACTGCACAAGACAAAGTCTGGCTTGTGAAGTGCAAGATTCATGCTGTCTTTCCCAACCACAAGTGTGGTTGCATCTAGCAGGACGTGCCACGAATTCCTATGCGCTTCCGAAACCCAATGCATCGAATATCGTGTCCCGTTCACGTCCACCGGATAAGAGAACAGCCCTTTCGGGCTGTGCTTGCACTTCCTCCTGAAATACTGGCTAAGCTGTGACCCTTTTATCCTCAAATCCAACCACGTTTCGGGCACTAATATTACTTTCGAGTCCTTGTAAGAGGCGAATTCCCGAACGTAATCCGTTTCTTCTTGCATAACTGTCATATAGAAGTTCCCTCTGAAGAAAGGATAACTCTCACCTACTAACATCATTGCATCCTTATAGTTTGGTGTAAAGAGAACAAGATACTCATCGTCAGGTAACCCGCAATGCTTCAAAACCCGGTTCTGGGCTTGGATTTCGGGTATCGAGATGAAACTCCCGGGAAAAGAGGATTTCTTGGTGAGAATATCAAGCAGCCTGGACGGTTCTAACTGTGTCCTGTCCAAGTCGGGGAGATTGCTACTAATCGAAGGCGACGAGGCGTCTCTCAGACTAGTCCTAGGCGATTTTCGCCTTTCGTCAAGAACCGTGTCTGAAGCCTCTTCGCTGATGCAAAGAGTCGAAAGATCGATCTTGTCGCCAACAACATGGCCAGCATATTGAGGGTACTTAGCCAGTACATACTGCTCAACATATTGCCTTTCGGACGGCGTAATAGGTCCAGACCATCTCAGATCCAGCCCCCGGAGAGTCGATATGGCTTCTGCTATAATATGTGCAGGAATTACAGTGTGTGCTTTCTGTTTCAATCCCATTTGGGGGATAAATTAGAACATTCCTAAAACATTGAATTATTGTTCTGAATTAATTAATTAATTACCTTTACAACCATGCTGCTTGGTCTGCCGTTTTCTGTTTGTGGTTTGGCTATAGATGCAAAAAGAGACTTCTTTTTTTGACCTTCCATTACAGCCTAATAATTTGAAGTTAATAATCAGAATCAAGAACATAATTATGAAAATCACTGAGCCGAAATTACTTACCTTGAATCCTTTCCCCATGAAATCTGCTAATTAAGACACTAGCAATGAATGTATAGGAAAAATGAGGCAGGTGTGAAGAGAAGACTTGGCCAAATTAATTACAATTCCATATTTGTTGTTGTTGCAGAGATGAATCTGATTGTGCCATTATTACTATTATAAGAAATTTATTAATAATAATAAAGGGAAGCCGACAGTGACAACAGCAATGAGGAGGAAATGAAGGAGTAATTAAATTAAGTTAATGTAATTAACTATGGTTTAGATGATGATTAGTGGAATATGATTAATTATAAGAGGGAATAAACCATTGGTTATGCGTATAATTTTAATTAGTTTTGGCTTACATACTGACTTGTATAGCAATACGACTCTAAGCAAGTCAAATTAATCAATCAAACGCCTTCAGTTGCAAGCAAGAAACCTGTGAAAAGGTCATTTTTAGTTTCCATTTTTTTTTTCTTTCCAAATTATGATCAGAAAGCGACCATTTAATTAAGGTTTGTTAAAATTTTATGTGCTTCGGTGAGAATGACAAGTTTTGATTATTATTATTATTATTATTATTATTATTATTATTATTATTATTATTATTATTAACAATTAATTAATGAAATTAAGCACAAAATGAAAATATGAATATACTAACTAATAGGATTTGAAAACCAACGAGCTCAGAGAAAAATTCTTGTTATAAAAGAATATAAAAATTGCTGTTGTATCTTTTAACAATAATATAAAAGTTAGTTTCATCTTCAGTTATAAATTTAATGAATATCTGATAACAATAATAATTATTATTAAGGTTTGCACACCAAAAAATCTCCTAAATCTGTAGATTAAAATTCGTGGTGTTAACTATGGATCCCGTTATTTGTATACAATTCGTTGTATACATTTTGTACACAATCTCATATCCACCATTCATTCTATTTTGATCCAATGGACTATACGATATATTCTTCATGGTCCATTGAATCAAAACAGAATGAATGGTGGAGACGAAGTTGTGTACATCGGATTGTGTACAAATAACATTGGCCGTTAACTATTGCACTCTTGAAGTCTGAAGTTGAGAAAAATAATATTTTTTACTAGCTCAAGTTTGGAAAAAGCTTAATTTTTCTTATTCATTTGTATTTTATTTTTTATTTTTTATTTTTTGATGTAATATCTTTTACTGTCACAAATTTTTTTCATAGTGGCACAGACATCCCGACCTGCCACCAACTCAATGTTAAGTATTATCTTTTTTTATCTGTAAATTTTGAGATTATTTGTGCCAAAAAGTTTCGTTAGGAGAGATGAGAAAAGTGAAAATTAGAGTTTAGCACAGAAGTACCTAAATTAGGTGATTATGCCACCAAAAGATGCCTTTCCGGAAACAACATAAATAGAGACAAAGTCACAAAGAAATATATTTAATTTGCAATGCATAAGTTGACATTGGTTTAATAAATAATGCACTTTTCTCAATATATGACTGGATCAGACTTAAATAAGAAGCATCTAGACTCAAAATAAACTAACTAATTCAGTTGCATATAGGCCTCACCAACTTCAATTTGGATTTGATTTATAGCACAAGTGTCAATTTTTAAGCCTAAATGCAAAATGTTTCCGACTTTATTATCAGTATTATAACTAAGGAGTGCAAATTTATGCCATACCTTATTTAGAAACCGTTATAACTGTTTCATTCTCTGTCTCCTTCATCCGCAATTGATCTTCCTTAGCCAAAACATTCAACTCAAATTCCATAGGGGAACCCTTTGGAATGAACTGCTGCTGCAATAACTACAAAATATTTTTTTTATTTTTCTATTTTTTTGGGATAACAACTACAAAATACTTTCGTCAACAGAAAATATGAGAAACCCGTCCTTCCTCATACTTGGCCAATGTTGTTTTTTTTGGATCAAGTTTCAGGAATATACCCGTATGATATCTCCATGTTTAGGACCACAGGATATCTTTTGAGCAGCGTTGTAAAAATCGGCTCAGGTGGCCGACTAGTCGGTGATTTTTACAATACCGATCCGATTTTCATAAATCGGTCGATATAAGTCGGTTGACCGATTAGTCGGTTCAATTCGGCCCAATTCGGACAAACAGTGTCGTAAAAATCGGACTAGTCGATGATTTTTACAAAACCGATCCGATTTTGAGTTTTTCATGTTAAATTTTGAGTTTAAGTAATTATTATTGATATTTTAAAATTTTCTAGACAATATAATAATATTTTAAATATATTTATTATGTAAATTTTATTAATAAAAATTAAAAAAATATAAAAACGAATAGTTCTTATTAGTCGTTGGAGATCCGGCCGCTCTACTAGCGCCTAGCGTTTTTTACTACGTTGCTTTTGAGTACATGAAAAATTATACAATACGCCCGGCACACGGCTATATAGTGGACCGAAACCAATACAATTTTGTCATTTTATTCCAACAAATACACTGTATTATATTAGAGTGAGATGTCAAACTTTTATTACGTACATAGGGGCCATAGGGTCCAGAGATACTTGAGAGAGAGTTAATATGTTGTTTCATCCATGAAATCTCCAATAGACGCAGCGAATATTAAATCAAACCCGTTGTTGAAATCACCATCCCTCGTATAATCTCAAGCGAAAACAAGAATCAAATTATTTTGCTCACTTTGGAAATTGGAGGATCGTAAGCTGATACTAGCTGTTACGATAAGTCCAAATAGAAATTAGATCGATACTTTGAAAGGATCATCCTCACTACATAATTACCCTCCTTAAAAAGAGCAATATAACAATTTCCCACGAACGAGAGATTTTAGTGTGTGCAGTGGTGTGCCTGGACAAATTAAATCTCACAGCTTTAATATGTCTAGACACATCACACTGACGTGGTATGCCTGACACATTCTAAAATTTCTCACGAACCAACGTCTGTCACCTTTCAAAAACTATTGGAAGTATCGATCTAATTTCTAACAGCAATTAGGTGACAATCTAACAGCTTCAAGAAAGAAGACACTGCTTGAAACAAAAGCAAAACCTCCTTCCCTTCTTCCTCATTCTAAATCATTTATGCCCTCCCCCTTGTTGAGAAGTGATCTAAATGATCTACTACTAAAAGGAGCCAAGGGGTAAAAAAGATGCCCCCTGAATTACCCCAATACGTTCCTTTGTAACTCCTCTTGCAAGGTTTTTTTTCCCCCTCCAAGTTCTCCTGAAGCACACTTTCAGGTACCTCTTGGCCGGTAATCTCTTAAAGGAAATCACAGTATGAAAATTTCGAGGAGAAAGATCATACCTTTGCTTGTTTTCATTTGATCAACCATCTCTGTTCTTAGACTTCTTAGACTTGCAACCTCCACATCATCTTCTACACCTCCATCGGTCACGTTCCATCCAAGTATGCTACACAAAAGTTACTCGCCATCTCCAGAATGCACGGATGTTTCATCTAATGTGCAAAATAAGACAATCAAGCTCCTGTCCGATCTCATTAAGCATGAAGCCCCTTGCAATCTCCTTGTCTTTGATATGGATCCCCAGTACCTAAAACTCTCTTCAATGAACTCAGGTGGCATCAGTGTCTTTCTGGAAGACAATGCAGACAAGATAAGAAAAATCAGAGCAAAATCAAATAACACTTGAATCTACAAGGTTGGCTATTAACTACCTGCTAAAGAAGCTTATGAGCTGCTCAACCATGCAAGGGAAAAACCATCTTGTGCCCCCTGCTCAATACTGCTTCAAGATTCAGCATGCAAACTTGCTTTAACAAATTTAACTGAAGTTAATAAGCAGAAATGGTATGTCGTAGTGGTGGATGGACCTAATGGGCACACCCTGGAGGCCCCAGGCAGGATGGCTGCAATCAACACTGCTGGTAGCAAGAACTGGAAATAAACAGATGTATTCTTACATGATATGGATCAAAATTGAGAAGTGGTTTCCTTGGGAGTTCCTGTGTGAAGAAAACTTACTTTCAGCAAAGGGTGAGTTCTGGAATTTTTGGATCCTGAGTACATCAAATTACACAAAATTCTGCACAGACTGAACTTATTTATCAAGAAAAAAAGTACACATACTCAGCCGCTGACATGCACTGAAGAAAACTTCCCAGTACAAAATTTGGAACATATACATACAAAATCATGTACATACATCCTTGAGACGTCTGCTGGTGTTTCATTTTTATTAAGTTTATGTACAGCAAGGAGCACAAAATTTGCAAATCCTTTATAGATTTGATAGATTAAAGTCACATTTTACATAAACTCAAGCGTTCCAAGAGTCATTGTTCTGCTTAGAATAAAGATACATATTACTAAAGACAGATAACTCTTTTTTGTATGCGTCCGCAAGTGCGAGCGTACGCATGTGTATATATTTAACAGAGCGATAAATATACCAAGAATTTGCGCCTTGTCCAATTAATGCAGTGTTTAATATAGATCCTAAAATACCAAACCAAAAACAAATTTTCCTGACTACAAAATGCAGGCAGTTTTCATTCATCCACCATTTAAGCAGAGAAACAATTCAGTTGCCAATTATAGACTGGAATAACTCCAATATACTTGTCAGTTTCAACTTGCTACATCCAACTCAGTTAATCTAAAGCATGAAAAATGAGCGAAACGACAAAAAAGGCTGTACAGGTTAACTTCTAACCATCCATCACCTGCACTATTATCCATTTGTATGACGATCATAAGTTTCCGAACTTTACTCACATTGCTTTCCCTTTGATGGAAAAAAAAATAAGCATGTACGTATCAATCTAAGGGAATCCATAAATATAGTTCAACACGACTGGATTATAAAACTTAAAAAACCAATACAAATCGATGCCTAATAACAACACGGCCTTGTCAAGATAAGAAGAAAAAAACTTCGATTTGGGGTTCTCACTTAATTGATTGTCGCACATTACAACGAAGGTTGATTGATAGTCCATCTGAAACAACAACCTTTAAACACATATCATGGTTCTGCAATACTGTAGTTATGAACTCATTAGATCCTCTTCAGTTATCTAGTTGCCACATCTAGAGTGATTCAAATTCATAGCAGCCATCCACAGATAAACGTCATGTGTAAGTTTAACCGAAGGCATATGGACTATTAAAGTCCTAATTTTCAGCTAGAAGTTCAAACAAAAACAGGTGACAATATCCATACATGTGGGCTATCATGTAAAATGATGCATTCACTTTGCAACATGACAGTTAATTAGTTGACACAACGGCATGTTTCCATAATCACGATGTTGCTGCAAACAGAAAAAAAAACATGGAAAAATAGAAAATAGTCCCTGTATAATGCATAAGAACGTGGTGCTTACCATTCTTTTACTAATGTAAGGTTGCACTGTAATAAGAATCTCAGTAATTTCAACCTGGATTGAATTTTGCTTCTCCTTATTAAATTATTTTCTGGATTCCCTTCTACTGCTTGATTGCCAAACTCGACCAAAATTAGGAAGCCAGCTGGCACCGAAATCATTCTTGGCAATTTCTCCTCTCTTCTCCATCTCGAACTCAATCTTCCTTCTCTCTGCCCAAGCAGCTCCTATCCTTTTTGGGTTAAGTTTTTTCCCAGACTTCTTTGACAAGCTAGATGGCATTGGTTTTAATTGAACATTCAACTGATTTTCCTCAGTTGCTGTGAACCTGACAAGATAATTATTGTTTCTGATGAAATAGCATGCTAATAAGACTTGAAGCTTCTGGCACACCTTCATTTGCATACACTTGACAAAAATACAATAACAAGACAACTACACCCAAAGCGTATAGTGTAAAACACAAGCATAAGAAACAGAAACTATGGTCAAAATGATTACCCAGTGAAGTGCTTGGTGTTCCCCCTCCTTGAAACCCCTTCCACAGGAATATCAAAAATAAGTATGCCAACATTATGCAATCCAAAGAACCATACTGTTTGAAAACGAAAAGAACAAATATTAAATGGCAACCCATCATACTGCAAATTGAAACAGTAAATGCCAATATTATAAAAAAAAATTCCAGGAAAATTTTGAAGCCTGACCTAAAACAAAGTTACAATATGAAACTTAGACCAAGAAATATGAGTGCAAATGTAGGATACGGTAGTGGTTAACAGTCAATGGTAAATCAATACTATTATCAATAACGTTAAGAAGAAGCACAGGCGAAGAATGCTACATCTCTGCAAAAGAAGATATGCATTTGTATATGCTTTTGCATGAATTAACAAAAAATCAGCATCAGGATCATAGTCTAATGAAAAGATTGATGACAACATGATATGCAATGATTCAAGTTATATAGACTGCTAAGCACCTAAACTATCGCTCAAATTACAGTAGTCTCAGTTTCTCTCAACATAGTGCCTGAATCAATAACCTAAATTTGACTTAAAAAAAAATTGTAAGCCAAGATCCTTCGTCAAATGCAAAAACATTCGTCACATGCCTGGCACTTTCCAACAGACAACTATATAGGCAAACAATAAATTCAAAAAAGTTGTTATCATGTGACATACTTAAGTGGTTACCTACTCCATGGTAACAAGCATAGACATAGCATAAATGAAATACTAATCGAACTAGAAAAGAGAAACAAATGAGACATAAAATTTATCTGGAACACAGAAAACCAAGTGAAATACCTGAGCTCTATCCCTGAGATTGGTAGATAGTAGAGTCCTGTTAAGGGGAGGCTATTGGCTTTTAAATTGAACTGCATTATCTAAACATATTTAGCAAAACTACAAGAATAGCATTTGTTATAAACGTAATCCCCATGAAACAGAAGCAATGATGACTATAGGTCATTAAACAAAAGAGATGTCACATAACTTTATTAACCATACCAGTTAAATCATCTGAATTACATTAACTTGTACCAGAATTTGCATCAACAGGCAAATAAGATACAGCATTGAGAGGAAATGCCCCCACATCTGATTCCGTTGAGGGGCCCAAATTGGATATGTAATACTCATTCATATAATAATGTAAAGGAATAACATCATTTGAACAATTTGATTTAAGAGGTTCACAATTAATGTATACAAAGCTATTTATATTTTTATGGTTGAGTTCATTTCGGATACTATTCGAAGGTCCGGCAAGCAGCACATGAGATCTATCACCAACTGATCCAGATTCATCCTCCAACGATTTGCACTTCTTCTCCCACTTCAATTAATTTATCATAAAAAGTGCTCCATCAAACTTCCGGCAACTCTTAAGGTAGAAACTACAAGTTCTTATGTCTTTCTTTCATTTGTATTTGCATGTTTTCTTCTCATTTTGGAACAGGAAAAAGGATGCTAAAAAATTCAAGATATTACCGTCTTTCCACTACTAAAGCCTTTCAGCTGCTAATCATTCCACTACTAAAGCCTTTCAGCTGCTAATCATTCATATTTAAAAATACAGAAATCCCCTTAAGAACCATCCAACACCTATTTTATTTTTTGAATAGCACAAGGCATAATCATACCATAGCTACATCCACTTATGAAATTCGAGAAGTATCCATATTCTCCGCCCCACCACCATATGTCCACAAAAAGTGTTTCAAGTTCCCAAATGATCATCACTTTCCAGATGAAGTATAGCATTAAAACTGTTTTTATGACAAAAGGACATTAAAATGATTGTAAATAGATTTATGAAAAAGATAATTAAAGGAAATAAACAAGGACTGATAGAACAGGATGTAGGTTGGTCGAACAAAAACTGCTGAGTCGCGGACTAGGTCGCTCTCTTAAAGACGTTCGCGGAACTGCTTCTGTATTTTGTGCGTAGCAGTATGAACTTCGGTCGCCTCCAAAATAAAACAGCTCGTAAGTAGTATTTCTTTTCCGCACAGAGAGAAAAGAAACTCAATATCACACTAGTTAGAATGTACTGCTCAAGAGAGAATGTTTTTGTGAGTTGCTGTGTGAAAAACGAAAAATGAAGGCTATATTTATAGGCATCAGAATGTGATCAGTTGGAGAAAAAAACGAAAAATGAAGGTTGTATTTATAGGCAGCAAAATGTGATCGGTTAGAGAAAAATCTAGCACAACAGCTATTTTTTTTTATAAACTTATCTGCCCACTCAGTCAAAAACGTGTTTACAGGGTGAATCGGACACCATATAAGTCTTCACCCATTCACAAAACTGGGTACCCCTTGGGACACATCCCAAGTGTTGGAGATTCCACCATATAAATCACTCTTCCCATACATTGCTAAGCAATGTGGGATAGCACTTTCCTTTTTCCATCTCTTTGAAAATTTCATTTGGACTTAAATCAAATAGGGCCAAGCTCAACAATCCCCCACTAAATTTTTAAAGAGAAGGTAAAACCATTTTTTTAGTAAAAGTCGAGCAGTTTCTATAAAATATAAGGCAAAACATAAACAAAGGTGTCTTTCGACTTGAACTTTTGCGTAGTGATACAATTTAGATAAACTAGAGTGACTCGTAGTCTTAAACTCTATCTCTAACATTGTATCACGCTAAAACCTTTTCATAAGTGTGATTCATCTAGCCCGTGCATTTATGGCCTTGCACATCTATCCCGGTATAGTGAACGCTCTAGAATTTTTGCCCCAAATTCATAGGAAGCGGCCTTACTTCCACATTCACGTAGGTGAGTCTATCGGAAGTACTCCTGTAGCTAGGTACTTCATTCCATTGTAGTATAGATCTCATTAAGAGTTTC
>CAOJCR012657435.1:0-11880 GCA_948330485.1 Euphorbia neoarborescens | reverse complement strand
TAAATTCAGCACCTTCATCCTATGAATTCTCTCATCTCCTGCATATTTAGTCTTGAGATAATCCCATATCTCCTTTGCTGACTTTAGAGACATAATTTGGGTGAAAATGGTTTCTGAAACTGCAGCAAACAAGCAGGCTTTTGCATTAGATTTCTTCGTCTTCCTGTTATGTGCTTTGATTTGAGCCAAAGTGGGATTGGCCGGAATTGCTGGAACTTCATAATCCTCTTTCACTGCTTTCCAAAGATCCAAAGCCTCCAAATGCGTCTCCATGCGGACTGCCTACATCTGGTAGTTTTCTCCATCAAACTTCGGCGGAGGAATTGAGGAGAAACTTATTTCAGCTTCCATGGCATGTCAAAGTCACTCGCAGGTCCCTTAAGAAAAGGGCTCTGATACCAATTGTTGGTATTTTGACAGTAAAAGAGAATTTTTGAACTTAAAGAAAACACTGTAGAACTTTTGTGAAATAAAGAGCAATGTGTATATGAAGGATAAAACTAATCTGCATTAGCTTTCAATTACCCAGGCAATTACATTTTAAAGCATAAAAAATAACACTACCTATCAACAACAGGTCCTACATTTAAGCCATGATTTCAAACGTGAAAAAACAAAAATAACGACTTAAACATTAAAAATAAATTCCACATCAGCAGCTCTAAAACACATCTTCTAACACCTATCTCAAGAAATCACTGCAATCATTATCTCTACCTCTGGTTGGTGATTATTGTTTTTATCCTTTTTTGTTTTGTTTTGCTTTGCTTTGATTATTCTTCCTTAACTAGTTTGCAATATAAATTCACTATTTTTCTCAATAATTTTGCTAATTCCAACAATAAATCCCACTTTTCTCCCAATCCAACTGTACTAGCCAAATCTCTTCCTGATTCTTCTTTAGGTAAATACATTTATATTCATGATCTTCTTCGTCGATTTAATCAAGAATTCCTCGATGATTGCGACCAAATTCATGTTGGAACAGAGCGCAATATGTGCCCTTATTTGGCTAATTCGAGTTTAGGTCTTGAAGTTGAAAATGCCGACGCAATATATATGTACCCATTGAGTATAGAAACTAAAGCTTTTACAGCAGCTGCATCAATGGCTGCCTCCCCAGATTTCGACTCGGTATTGAATCTTTCCAATGAAAAAACCGATGACCCATTTCAATTGGATGGCTTAACAGTCATCTGATTTAGTGATTTGAGATCATGGAAAATGAATTTAGGGAATTGTTCTCCATCTTCTCCAAAATTGATTTGTTGTTTCTTAGTTTTTAAGAAGTTGGAATGGCAAAGACCTTCTTTAGTAAGTAATTTCTGTGAGGAATTCATTTGGATTTAAAGATTAGAGGATGAAGTTCCAATAGAAAAATGGAGTGGAGCAAAGAAGATCAAGTTGCAGTAGAAAAATGGAAAAGTTGCAATAAAGAATTCATTTGGGTTTGAAGAGAGAAGACCCATTTCTACTTTTTTTATTTTTTTATTTTTATACCCACTATAAATTTACAATGACATTTCTATCCTTATCCACGTCATTCCATTTAACGTTGTTATGTAAAAAATCTTTATTCGATAACGGAGTAAAAGCATAAATTCTCTTTTGATATAAAAAAAACATAAACCTTCTTTTGATAAAATATCAAACCACAACACACTTTTATCCAAATCTTTTTATCTCTTACATGCTCACAAAACTTATTTTATTGCCGTTAAATTGGAATATTTACAACAGCAAAGCCCTTCGGATTTTCCTTTATAGCCTCAAGGAATGTCACTTCCTGTAAGGATATCCTCTGCTGCATAACTCTCAGAAAGTACAGAGGCAACAGGATTTGCCCGGGAAGAAGTGTTGCCGCTCTGGAGCCCGCTGGAAAGCAGCGAAACATTCATGCATTGAGAATTCTCAGCCTCAAATGGTGATGCAGAAGCCACCATTGACATGGGTGTTGTCAGCTGAGAGATCTCCGGTTCACTGCCTAAACCAAGACTGCTGCTTTCTTTTGCACCACCTATAGCCATATGAAAATAAATACAGACATCAATATTATCCAAACACAAAAATCTCATGCACGAAGAAATCGAGGCGAGAAAGACTGCAAAAGCATATAGACCATGAGTGCTTTCTCTTAATGAGAGAGCCCTAATAACAACTTTGAATAATTATAAGGGTAAAGTTTAAAAAAGTGTCTTGTGGTTTGACCTTTTATCAAAAGTAGAACGGGGGATTTTTTTTATCGAATGGATGTCTTTGGTTTTACTCTATTATTAAAAAATGAATTTTTTATAACACCGTTATAAAAAATCGGAATGTGAAATTTTTTTGTATCAAACAGGTGTCTGTGATAATTTTTTCTTTTTCATTTCATACCCTACAATAAGTGTTAAAAATCTCACATACATCCATTTTATAAAAAATAGGACTGGAATTTTTTTCATGACAGAGCAAATCACAGACACCCGTTTGATACAATCAATTCTATAGTCCTACTTTTGATAAAAGGTCAAACCACATGACACTTTTTTAAACTTTATCCTAATTCTAAAATTGGAGAAGAAGATTTGTTTTTTTCATCAGATAAGAGAGAACCTGAATGAACAGCAGAAGCAGAAGCAGAAGGCAGGCTTGCCTGTGTTGGAGTGGAAAAGGCTCCGCCACCCTTTTTCATCTTTGGCTGAAGAGGGCAAATTATGGCCACAAACAATAATTCAATGTTTAAGTCAATCAGAAGAGTTCTCATCTTTTCCAACTAAAAACACACAACTCTATCCTTGCCAAATTTTCTACTAGAACGAAATGAAAATCTGAAAACGAAGAATAAATTATTATAAATGTTCCAAGGTACAATTAAAAAAAATAAAAAAGTGCTGATCAAGTTTATATTAATACCTTCACATTTTCTTCACAATGTTTAAGAACGGCAGCGATGTTTGCATAGTGGCCATGCAATAGTGTGTAAGCCCACAACAAAATCTTCCTAGGAACGCTTAAATCAAGAACATCAACACCATTGATTCCAGGCTGAAGCTGTGTTCCCCTTGGCAACTGAGTTGGCACCAAATAGAGGTTGAGACCGGATGGAAGAATTGCACAGGAGCTCTCCCGAAAGAAGTTGTATGAACTTTTAAGCAAAGAGTAGGCACTCTCAAAATTTTCTAGCAGCACTTTTTTCACTACCATGTTCTTCATTTTTTCCAACACCGGGTTCCATTTTGTTTCAATATTTGGCAAATGGAAAAAATCCTCAAATGATGAATTCCAGAACTGATTTGTTTGCACATCGACACAAAGCAAGTGACTGTTGTCAGCAATAAAATCTGATGGGTTAGGACCATGAAGTTCACTAGGGCCAGTTCGCGTGATCAATGCTAAATTAATAATGAGTGCTCGACACCAAGCTACAGAAGCATGCCTGCAAACTTTTGCACAGTTACTATTTGACATCTTGGGATTCTTGAAACGCTTCCGAATCTTCTCATTTATTGCTTCAAGAGTCTCAAGATTTCCATTTCTCTCTAGTGAAGCGATAAATACATGTAGGTAACTGCAACAATTAGCAAAATGTTGAGCATAAAAAACAGTAGAATGGAAGCAATAGTTTAAATGTCAAAATTAAGCAAGAAAGGAAAATTGGTTTCTCACATGTCAATAAATAAGGAAAATGATATTCAGGATTCTGGAACAATTGTGAAGCTCAAAATAGGAAAGAGTTAAAATTATTGCTATTAGTGAAGTCAATGGCACCAAAAAGTTTGAACATTTACAGATAGAATGTTATCAGAATAAGGATAGAATATTCATAGAGGAAGTATTGATTGTATAAACTTGATGTTCGGTTGTTTTTAAGCAGTAGAAATGGTTCTACATCCTACACTGCCCCCAAGAAAATCAAATAAGTTGCTACAACAAATCAGAATTTACTAAAATTGAAGATGAATTACCCATATAAGCTTCCCTCAGACATTTCATGCCCTTTGATCTCAGGCAAACTAAATATCTCTGGCCATAGATTTCCATGTTCCATAAATAACGAGAACATCTTTTCTAATTGATGCTCTGAGCCAACAGGTGAAGTGGAGCCAGCTTGGTGCATGGAAGAGACGAGAGCCTTAATTAACCTCCCCAGAGTTACGGGTACAAGATCTTCAATGCACAAAGAAAACTATTCAAATTGAAGAGTTAGATCCTGACCCAATTGATTGAAACTTAAATGCAAATATCAGATTGTAGATTTTATAATGCACTAGTACAGATAAATCTATGATCACAATGCAGAATTTAAGAGCATGAAGTAATATGGGATGGCCTTTACATTCTTCCTCATAATAAAATAAAGCCCTAGACTATTGGCATTTACTAGCTAAAAGGCTTTTAACAGTTATAGAACAAAAATAATTAGCAAGGCTAAGTTTATACTATACCCTTTTATCTGCCCGCAGGGAAATAAAAGCACGATCAAGGGTACAAATATCTCCAGCCTCCTCCAATAATTTTAAATAGAACAACAAATACTTTCTGATGCAGGTGATAAAT
Organism: Euphorbia neoarborescens; assembly: GCA_948330485.1. NCBI lineage: Eukaryota > Viridiplantae > Streptophyta > Magnoliopsida > Malpighiales > Euphorbiaceae > Euphorbia > Euphorbia neoarborescens. The sequence continues at coordinate 7,341 of CAOJCR012657435.1, read as the reverse complement.
TTCCGAGAACTTTCTCCCAAGTTAACTTCAAGGGCTTTTTTATTCCCAGCAACACCAGCAGTTTTCCTCCTGGCACATAAACAAGAAAAATACATCGACCTAATAATATGGGAAGTAAATACGCAACTTAGCAATGAGCAATTTAAACAATTGGATATATAATAATGAACATTCCAAACCATGATCAGTAAAATGCTGTAGTCAGATGCATTGAAATTTGATCATGTGAATTTCGCCGATTACACGCATGCACTAAGGTTGAATTTTATGTTATAAGGCATGATAATTTTGCATATAATTCATGTAAATATTGTGGAAAAAAAAAAACCAAGCGAATAACTTTTCAGATGTGTAAGGCATAATCCATCAATTCTGATAAATGATAACCATTCAAAAAAATATGAAAGTGTGACGCGTCAAATACTCAAAAAGTTATCAAATGAGAAACAATGGAAAGTTGTACCTCCCTTTCTTCACCATGCTATCAATCTCCCACATATTTATAGTGAATGATGAGCGTGAAGATTTGAAACAAAAAGAAAGTTCATCCTTTGCCCTCTCAAGATCATCATTCAAATGCCTCCTATACAATCCTTGAGCAAGCATATATCTAGCCTTATGAAAATGTTTGAGATCACCTTCAACACAAACTTCGAGAGCTGAAAGGCAATCATTGTAAAGCATGTCCCAAACTTCCTCCATGAAAATTGATTTCTCATGTTTTATATCTGCAGAATTTCCTTGATTACTTTTTTCTTTCATATGATCTAATGAATGTGAAACTTCAGGTCCCCATTTATCCAAAATGTTCATGGCAACATCCTTCACTGACTCACTGAAGGAATATTCTGAAACGACCTAAGAATAACAAAACTTCATGGGATCAGTGTACATATAAATGATATTTAATTGCAGAAAATAATTTGTTGTTCAATCAAGACAAATTCACAGATATACGTAACATAATATAATACAGACTAGTTGTGAAGGAAGTTCAAATTAATAAATAACCAAGGTATGTCAAAATATTTTCTGTTCTTTGCATTTTCTTTCTTTCTTTTTTGCTTTGCTTGTTTGTTTCGCAGGAGTAGGGAGAAGGAAGAAACCTTCAAAGCCTCCAGATTATTTTTCCCACATGTGTAGAGTAACTTTAGGCGTGAAGCATGCATCCTATACACAGGGTCTACAGCTGATGGATTCAAAGCAATGGCCTTCGCATAATGTGGGAAGAAAGTATGGTACGAGTATCCAAGCTTTTCGCACAGTTTCCCCATATAAAATGCATGTGACCAATCCAGCCTGAAATTAAAAAAATTACGGGGCATGTATCATATGTTAAAAAAAGAAAAAAATCGAAAAAAAAAGAAAAAAATGGGAACTATTTCAATTGCAGAAAACATGGATACTTGTGCAAGGAGGCTTTTTTAAACTGCTTCAGTGAATTCTCACAAAATGCCATCCATGCTGCATCTTTCACAGGCACGACGGATCGCTGGTCGTAAAATGGCACCACATTTTGAATGCCGTCATAGTAGACCAACGCCAGCAGCTCATGTATCTCACACTATCAACCAACAAAATTTTGCACTTGGTTATAAATTCATAAACAAATATACTTTACTGAAGGAGAAAATAAATATCACAATCAACCTCAGTATCAGACCTTTGTACACAGTACATCAGAAAAATAAGAAACTCCACTGTAAATGCATTCATTCAGTCTCAGTAGCATTAATGATTTTAACTTCATAAATCATTATCATTCAGATTCACAAATGGAAATAGCTACCATTGTGATTACAATTACAAAATCCTTTACCAATGGCCAATCATAAGCTGCATCCTATTGCAGAGTTTTACAGCCATGAAAACTCCTTAATGCTTATAGGCTTAACAAAAAAAACATATACAAGCAACAAATTCCAAATAATTTCTAAATTTTCTGCAACCATGGGCTCATCCTAAATAATATAATGAACAAATAGGTCAAAATTTTACCCATTGAATTCCTTTCTTGTAATGAGCTATTTAACTTCAATGCTTCATGAAGTGAGATTTGGGATACATTCAAAAAGTACTCAAGGAGATAATATTTCTTAGTTCAATGGAAACAAAAAAGGCAATCAGATCTGACACGCGTAATATAGGAAAAAAAATAAACCTGTTGCTCTGCTGTTTTTGCCAAAGCCAAACTCATTAGCAAACAACGTCGACTCCGCCTTCGACTTGTCTCAACTCTCTGAGGCAGGGTAGAATTCTTTCGCCAGCCTGCTACATTAATGTGCTTACTTCCATCGTTTAACAACAAGTCTACCTCCTGTTTCAAATGAATCCCCCAAAGAAAAAAGAAAAATTCACAAGTCAAACATTTGGGAAAAAATTGTAAACCTATTAGAAAAAAAAAGGGTTCTCATAAGTCTGCATATCATGCCTCATCATAAATATTTGCAAGTCGTTGCCAACTCTCAAACCGCAGTGGGTTATACAGAAGATCGTATTTAAACAGCTTTGCGTTTTGCTGCACAAAGTCTTCCCCTTCCTTTGTAAGTACGAAGCCTGGCCACTTATCAGTTGCACTCATTTCCTCAGACAGAGCCAAGAAATAATACAAGTTGAAATACAAGTCCAAATATGGCTCAGAACTGCAATAAATCATATATAATGTGAGATATTTAAAAATTAAATATCAATAATTTTAGAATTTGGGAAATATGAAAAAACGTATGGAATAATAACAAAACCTTGCAGAAATCATTGTTTTGTGATGCTTGACACTATTGGGAAATATTATTGTTGTTATGGTCTCAAGGAACCCTTCAGATCCTGCTTCCTCAGCTAATTTGTCTTCACATAAATCAGGATCATCTAAGAAATTATCAATTGCGTTGTGAGTCAAAACTTCTTCAGGTGGTTGAGGAAAATGTTTCCGTATGGTTCTTAATACTCTACGAAGCTTTACTAGCCCTGTTCTCTGAGATTCAACATGCACGAGAAAGTCAAAACCAAGCAGAATTAAACACACACAACCAGGGATAGTGACAGAGAGTGAAGAAACTCACTGAAGAAGCCCTTGCACATGGAAGTATATATTGGAAAACGTCAGCACATTGTTCTTTGGTCTGATAATCACCACGACTAGTATTTTTATGCAGGGCTAGATCATCTTCATAGGATGGATCTGATCTGAGATTGAGACCATATAAACAGAAAAAGCATTGATCTAAAGCATTGTCAATTAGTAACTCCAGTTCCTCTCTTTCATCTTCGGTCGGCTCATTGCTCGATTCATCCAGTTGTTCAGTATTATTTTCTCCTGTATTGTGTACATCACTGCTATGCTTTTCAGCTTCTACACCTCCATGATCCTTCTCAGGGAACTTAAGAGTTTGCATGCCTTTTGATATAAACCCATCCAGAATATCATATGCAACACTAGTTTCATTAATTTCAGTCCGACCACTCTTCAACGATTTGCTTTCACTATGTGGAGAAAGCTGCTTATCAACTTGAACTGTTTCTTCTTTTGAACATTTTAAATTGGACTTAAGCTTCATATCCAAGGCCAAGAGGTACTTAATGGAAAATTTAAGAAATGTCCCCTCCTCCCCTTTGCTGCCCTCACCTGCACAGCACATGCCGTACTCAGCAAGCAAGTCATGAATTGCCACAATTAATTCAACCTGAGATCAGAAGTCAAAAAAGCAATGGAAATTATCAATAGAAACAAGATATACTCAGGAAGAAGAACTTCAGTTCCTCAACTAGAAGTAGATAAGACTCACTTGGACTTTAACAGGGACACTTGGAATGATATGTTGAAGCTTGCAGAAAGCAATGCATGCATCGACAAAGCTGAATCCTTCCTTTTCTTCAGTTTCATCACCAATCATTGGCGCAGAAGATTTCTTACCAAGGCAATTAATTGCAACATGGTACAAGAATGCCAATAGTGAAGTTTGAATGTTGTAAACACTGTCCAATGAAAGACCATTCTGCAATATAACATGTCAAACACATCAATTGCTTTATGGCACTGACAAGTATTTTAACAGAGCAAGATTTGAAAATAAACCAACAGAATTATTTGATAATGTTCGCAAATGTTCGCAAATGCCATTGTGGCAGCACCAATATTCATTCATCAATTATAACCTAGTAATGTTGCAAAACTTTATTGCCATAAATTGTAAGCATGAAATACTTTTGTTCCTTACAAATAATTATGGACTCACAGCAATAAGAGTTGCATCCATCGTCAACTGTGACAAGAATTTTGAAATGGCTTTCACCTCCTCCACCACCTTGTCAAGCCAGCATCTGTTGAAATTTTCTTTTGATACAAAATCAGACGCAGAGAGTGTCTTCAACCTATCTTTCTTCTGGATTGTTTCATATCCATCCATACCGGCTGCCAGCATGAGTATTTGCAGCTTCCTCCGATGACAATTTAAATATAACTCAGTGTTCGTTGGCTTTACCTTCTCACATGCTTTAATTAGTATATTTATTGCTGATAATTCAATGCATGAAAATCCTTCACCTTCCTCATTTAAAACAGGTGAGGGAAAAACATCAAGGGAAAAATGCTCCGTAGAAAATAAAAGAGGAGCAAGCAAGTTTATGCACTCCATATACATTTCTTTCTCAATCATCTCACTCAGACTCCTCTCAAGTAAGATATCAATCTTTAATAAATTAATTTCATGAAGAACCCTGCCTACAGTTAGCTCTTTATCAATCTTAAGATGTTGCAAGCAAACTGAACATGAAGAACCAGTAATTTGTTCCTTTTTCGACAGAAGAGACAGTGAAAGACAAAACTCTTCATGAGCTTTTGACTTGTTACCCTCAAAGATGGACAATTTCCCACTCAACCAGAAGTAGCGAACCCAAAAGGTTAAGTTATTGGTCATCAAGGAACTGCTAAAAAGTGACTCTTGACATTTTAATTCATTGGCAAACACTTCGTCTTTACTATGGAAGCTCTTCTGTGATGAGCAGCTGCCATTCCCAGATGTGTGATTCAAGCATGAAGCATTGTCCAAAGCAACTGACTCAATTATCTTACAAAGATGATATGATGCCTCAGTCATGAACTGTGACAGATAGGGAGTGTTGTAAGGCATGGAACCCAGGTCATAATACAGTTCAGCAAGAAAAAGACTACACTCAGGAGTTCTATCCTTTCCCCATTGTCTCGTGAGCCTCTCCAACTCAAGGAATTTGACAAATACATCTTGACTAGCAAAGTCCCCAGTTGTAGCATGTTCTAGAAGCAAGTGAGCCATATGATAAGCACCATAATTGTTTGAAGTTTCTTTTAAAAATGCAGAAATGCCATTATGTTCAGTGTCCAAAGAGTTAGCCTGATCAGGATGTGAAACAGAACAAGTAGCTGCATGATAAGAACCTTTACTTCCACAAACAATAAAAGGTTCCAGCAATTTAAGTACAACTTTAGCCAGATCCTTACTGGAAGCAAAATCCAATTCTTCTTTTCCTGGTTTACGACTCCTAAGCCTTTCAAGGCGAGTACTTCGCCTCTCATGAGGCTGTTCTTCCAAAGAATTTGTTTGCTTTTCTTTATCATAACTTACTTGTTCAGAATTACCATCACCAACGGACATGTTTTCACTTGATACAGAGCTCAACAATTTATTATCAGTTGACCCCATTGAAGAAGATAAGTGTATGGTTAACCTAACATCCCCAGATCTGTATTCTTTCTCGGCCCCCGTTTGCGCACCAAACCCATTCAAGGGAAGTAAAATTTCGAGAAGGCACTCGGTAAGAGCAGCCCACGAAGCTTCAGTTAAGCACAATTCTATGTTCTGGCTCAACCTTTTCTGGGCAGCACCCTCGTCAATATCCTCAGTTGCTTTTCTCTTGTCAATAAATTTGAGCCGTACATGGTGAGGTTCCAATTTATCTATACCTCTAGGAGCAAAAGGAACTAGCTCAGACTTTTCAATAGTATTTTTGACATGCAAAGCACGAGAATGTGAAGGCCAGTGCCTCAAAATCAACTCCGCAATAGAGAGGCAGGCGACCTCATCTCCAATGGCAATAAGAACTTCCAGCAGCTTTTCCATGCAATTCCCTGCACATAACAAACAAGGAGAACATGATATTTTTTAATACCACATATGAAAAGATGAAAAGCTTCCACAGGAGTCAGCATCATATAAAGCCAAAGACAAGGAGAATAACTAATAGAGGTGACACGCAATAGTAAAATGCACATACACAGGTTTCTGTGTGTCTAGAGAGAGAGAGTGTGTGTGAGAGAGAGAGAAAGAGATGCATTTCAATCAACAAAATAAATGCATACAATTAGTAGGGCTGCAAACAAGCCCTTGCTCGAATGCCCAACGGGAAATACTCAGCAACCCCATTGAACATGATAATGTTCCCAGCTGATTCCAGACAACAAAATCTTTGGTATCAATCTCTACAGCTTGAAGATAGCAGTGAAGTGCACTCTCATGAAAAGTTGAACCTTGTTGGAGGAAAACAGTAGCAAGATTTTTCAGTGCCAGAAATCTGCCAGAGAATTGAAGTCAGGAGTAGCTAAAAACTCAATCGCAGCATTTACATCCATATAAGATTCCTCATTCAAATATTAAAATTTATAGGACACAAGGGTAGAGAGAATCGACTTGTAGCTGAAAGCAGAGACAAATTCAATCAAAACATGAAGTTTGCACGAGAAAACCAAAATAATCCTCCCCATGCTTAAATAAGAAGGTGTAGACAACAATCTAACCACTGCCCCCATGAAATATTGGCAACAAAGCAAAAATGTATAAAGGAAAATTCAGAATTGAAATTCTGATGACAATCAAAGTAATGTAAGGATAACACTAAGTAACATAAAGCATTTAAAGTAAAACAAAACTAATTATTTTTGCTATGATAGTAACAACTAAGAAAAATGCAGACCTCAGCTTCATCAGATGGCCATCACTGGCATTGCTGTCCCCCTAAGAACAGAGAAAAATATGAGAAACGGAGGAAGATAGCAAATGAAACAACCTTGAAACAACATTGAAGTACCTGTGCACTTGATATCAAAGGATCTTTGAGTACAGATTCTAACAATTCGCGAGCCTTATCATAATCTTTAGCTTGCAATTTGACAAGCCCCTCGTGGTAAGATTGAGTGAGATGAAATTCCTGAAATTGCGAAATGCAAAATAGCACAATATGCTAGTTATGCACTAAGAAGCGCCGGAAATTCTATTCATAAAAAAGAAAAGAGAAGAATCGTGCCTGAGTTTCCTTGGTGGGAGTCAAGGGTTCCCATTATTTCCTAGAATCAGTATCATTAATGGCTGCAAT
>CAOJCR012656421.1:0-16490 GCA_948330485.1 Euphorbia neoarborescens | reverse complement strand
AAGTTAGAAAGAGAGGCCAAGTCGATGCCCAAATCATTGCTGGAGGAACCTCCGACCTTAGAGCTGAAAGCACTACCCCAAAATCTGAAGTATGTATTACTTCAACCGCCTAGAGATTTACCTATTATTATTTCTTCGTTATTGATAGGTGAGTAGGAAGGGCAGCTGGTTGAAAAACTTTAAAATTATAAGGGAGCTTTCAGGTGGTCAATTCATGATATCAAGTGGATTAGTCCCAGCTTTTGCACGTACAAAATTTATTTGGAGGAGGAAATCAGTCCATGCGTGAAACCTCAAAGGCGGCTGAATCCCAACATGAAAGAAGTAGTGAAGGCGGAGGTAATAAAGATAATTGATGCATGTATTATTATTCAAATTTTTGACAGTCAGTAGTAAGTCCGGTGCAGTGTATACCGAAGAAAGGTGGTACAACGGTAGTGAAAAATAAGAAAGGGGAGCTAATTACCACTAGAATAGTGACAGGGTAGTGCATGTGCATTGATTATAAGAAATAAAACAATGCTACCAGTAAGGATCACTTTTTACTACCGTTCATTGATCAAATTTTGGAAAGGATGGCTAGGCATGATTATTTTTATACATTAAATGGGATATCCGGGTATATGCAAATCTCATGGACCCTCTTGACAAAAAAAAACAACTTTTATATGTCCATATGGGACATTTGCATAGAGACGAATGCCCTTTCATTTGTGTAATGCCCCGGCCACCTTCTAAATATGTATGCTTACTATCTTTGATGATATGGTAGAAGACTTCACTGAAGTCTTTATGGATGATTTTTTGATTGTCGGTTATAATTTTGAATCTTGTTTAAGGAATTTAGACCTAGAGCTTCAACGATGTGAAAATAGCAATTTGGCACTTAGTTGGAAGAAATGTTAGTTTATGGTCCACGACTCTATCGTGCTTTGTCATAAAATTTTGAAAAAAGGGTTGGAGGTCAATCCGGCTAAGATTGAGGTGATTATGAAATTTCCACCTCAAAGTTCGACAAAATTAGTGAGGAGTTTCTTCAGGCATGCAGGGTTTTTTAGGCATTTTGCTAAGGATTTTTCTAAGACAGGAAACCCCTAACTGAGTTAATCCAAAATGATGTGTCATTTAATTTTAATAAGGACTGTTTTCTTGAATTTAAGTTGTTAAAACAAAATTTAATTGATGCACCAGTTATGGTAAGTCCAAACTGGGATCATTCCTTTGAGATTATTTGTGATGCTACTGATTTGACGACAGGTGTATGTTTAGGGTAGCGGGTGGGTAAATTTTTTTCCCAATATATTATGCCTGTGGAATGTTGAATGGAGCACAATTTAATTATTTTTTTATGAAAAAAGAACTACTAGTAGTAGTCTATGCTTTTGATAAATTTTGGTCATATTTGGTTTTATCTAAAGTAATTTTGCGCATTGAGCATGCTGCTTTTAAGTATCTATTGACAAAGCAGGATGCAAAGCCTATGTTGATCAGGTGGATCTTGCTCTTGCAAAAGTTTGATGTAGAGGTCGAAGACAAAAAGGGAGTAGAGAACATGATGGTTGACCATTTATCGTGGCTTCCAAGTGAAAGTGAGGATTCTAAGGAAGAGCTAGACATCCGGGACACATTCCCCGATGAGCTGTTATCTTCAGTAAATTTTATCCCGGGGTATGCAGATTTTGTAAACTATAAAGTCGGTAAACTTTTTCCTCCTCATCTTACACAAAATCAGCGTGGCAAATCCCTTAAAGACATAAAGGATTATTTTCGGGATGATCCTTATTTGTTTAATCTATGAGCAGATAGTGTGATTTGGAGATGTGTACCGAACGTAGAAAAAAAAATCCATCATTAAAATGTGTCGTGATAGTGAGGCCGGAGGTCACTTAGGACCTAAAAAGACTGTAGGAAATATTTGGTCAAGTGGCTTTTAATGGCCTACCATAAAATAGGATGTCGGGCATCATATTCAAACTTGTGACACATGTCAAAGAACCGAGAACATATCTAGAAAAGATAAAATGCTCCAACAAGGCATCTTAATATGTGAACTCTTTAATGTCTAGGGGATCGATTTTACGGGTCCATTTAAAAATTCTAACAAAAATGAATACATTTAGTAGTGGTTGAATATGTGTTTAAATGGGTTAAAACGGCGACATTTCCTACAAATGAAGCAAAGGGAGTGATCAATTCCTTCAACAGAACATTCTTACATGGTTTGGGACTTCCAAAGCTATTATTAGCGATGGGGGATCCCATTTTTTAATAAGCAATTTGATTCCTCTTGTGGAGGTACGATGTCTCCTATAAAGTGGTAACTCCCTATTATCTTCAAACTAGTGGGCAGGTTGATATGTCGAATAGGGAATAAAAAAGAATCCTCGAAAAGATAATAAATGCATCTCGAAAAGATTGGAGTATGAAATTAGACAATGCACTATGGACCTATAGGACTGCCTTTAAGATGCCTATAAGAATGACACTATACCTTCTAGTGTTCAGGAAAGCATGTCATTTACCTGTAGAGTTGGAGCATAAATCATATTGGGTATTAGGGTTTTTAAACTTTGATATGAAGGCTGTAGGTGAACTTTTGATTCGAAAACTTAACGAGTTAGAAGAACTTCATCTTAGCTCATATGAGAATGCAAGGATATATAAGGAGAAGATAAAGCACGACATGATCGACCATAGTGGAGAAAAGTTTCAACCAATGTGACTCCGTGTTATTATATAACTCAAGGTTGAAATTTGTTTTAGGAAAGGTGCAGAGCTGCTGGACTGGTCCATGTAAGGTACATAAGATTTATCCCTCCCGGTATGGTGGAAATCGATACTCCGGAGAGAATTCAGAAAGTAAATGGGCAATGATTAAAGATTTACTTCCATGGAGTTGAATATGGTGAAAAGGAAGTGTTATACTTTAAAGTCAATTGAGCAAGCAGTGAAGAAAGTTGAGCCATTCCGACCATAAACATAGCATTAAAGACTTGTACATTTAAATTATAATTTTTTAGTTTAGGAACATTTGGCTTTTATTTCGGTTTGCCTATTTGGTTGTGTTTTTATAATTGAATGTATAGGTAAGAAAACTAGAGGAGCTTAACCGGAAGGTGAAGGGAGGACGGAAGCACGTAAACCAGGTTTGATTCACTCATTAAGAAAGAGAAATAAAAAGTAAAAGTTATGGGTGACACAATGTGTTAAAATGATACGAGGTGGTGTCACCCTACCACTAAAATCAGGTCTGTAATTTCTATAGGAGATATGACGTGTCATTTTGACACGAGGTCGTGTCACCCTATTGTCAAAATAAGGATTGTTAAGTAAATGGCTGAGATGAAGTGTCATTTTGACATGAGGTCATGTCACCTTACTATTAAAAATGGGGAGTTAAATACATGGGTGACATGACGTGTCATTTTGACACGGTGTCATGCCATTTTGACACAAGGTCGTGTTACCCTACTGCAAAAAATAAGAGTATTAAGTTTATGGGTGACACGGCATGTCAATTTGACACGAGGTCGTGTCACTCTTCTATGAAAAATTGTGGCAATAGAAAACAAGGTGACACAACGTGTCATTTTAACAGGAGGTCGCGTCACCTTATTGTCAAAACTAGGAGATTTTTATTTAGGGTGACATGATGTGTCATTTTGACATGAGGTCTTGTCACCTGTCTGGAAAAATGTAAGCATGAATTAAACCAAGTGACACGACATGTCATATAGGTGACACGATGTGTCACGATAGAATCTAAGGATATATTTTCCTTAAACCTTCAACCCCCTCGTGCATAACTCATATTTTCCCTAAATTGAAAGTCATTTTATAAACAAAAACCCTAACTCTATGTCTCTTGGCCTTCGTTTCTCCCTTTCTTTTCTAAATTTCTCTTGATTCTTCCTCAATTCATCATACTAAGATCTAAGCTTTCTGTAAGGAAGGGTTTAAGTGCTCCTCGCCCTAAACCCTTATACCAGAACGAGGAAGCAGATCCTCTAGCACCTCCTTCCCGCATGAGACCCCTTATGGATACATTACAAAGGTATAATTATCCCTTCCCACTGCATTCTACAGAAGAACTATATAGACAGGACTATACCATCAGTTGCAGCAGAGCCAAAAAGTTCCTTAAGCACGAGATAAGCAACCAGTGGAGGAAGATGATGAAGAGATTGGGTAGACTGATGAGGAGAAGGTTGAGGGGACTGCAGAAGACCATCCTGATGTAGAAGATTTTGAGCCTAATTCCCCATGACCCGCATTCAAGATGCGTATAAAGGCATAGATGGATGCGCTTATTGAGCAAATGGAAAATACAGCGATAAATCAGGTGCAATGGCAGCAGCAATGGCATGAGTGGCAGCAGCAGGACACCGAATGGAAACACTAAACGACTGATCATATGGACCACTTGGATGATTTTACATGCCGCCATGACTACTGATAGGTAAACCGTCCCACCCACCCTTGATTCTCTTACTTCGCTTGCACTTTCGGGAGTAAGTGTGTGTGAGCGAGCGGCGTTTTAGAGAAAGAAAATTTGATTTGAAATTGAAATGGTTCCAAAGCAAGTGAAATAATTCTTCCCAAAACACTTTTCATCTTAGAAGCAATTCTAAGGTTTTCAGAGAAAGAATCTTTCAAACAAACCATATATATGAATACGGGCTTAGGGGTTTTGTTTTGAAAACCAAAGTTGGAAAATGAAAACGTTTTTAGAAGAAATGCAAACTCGATTTTCTAAAAAAAGGGTATTTAGAGTCGCCATCTCATTCCAAGCTCTATCGGGTTAATTCACGGTATTTCTCGGATCCTAAGTTTGAATAAAAAATTGTGATCCAGAGATCAGGTTCGGACAAGACATGTACTCATCATTTCTCAAAAGACTTTTAAAGAAATCGACATCATTTTGGAAACAAAGTATTTTTATTTACAAAAGCCTAAAATTGATTTTAGTTTGAATTTAATGTGATCGTGCATGCAAAAGCAGTAAATAAATGCGGAAAATTAAAATAATTATACAACCCAATCGAATGAATAAATCCTAGCTAGGGGGATTGCATCAAAATCAAAAAGGGGAATGGGGGTACATCATACATTATATTAAATATACATACACAATTAAAACATTAATTTAAACACATTGCACAAAATCATGCTTGAAATGGACATGTGAAAAGAATGGGGAGATACGATAGCTCGGGGGCATTTATTTAGGGGGACGTTTAATCTAACTCAATTAGTTGGATCAAACGGTTTGGGTCGAAAGATGATCTCGTATCGACCTGAAAATTTTTTTGGCTCATTTCGGATGGGTGTTTGATGTGATCGTTATTCCAAAATTCATCTGGCTCAATTTTAGTTGTGGAGCATGCAATTTCATAAGTCGGATATTCGGGAAATAATTCCGTTCATTGAATGGTGTTAGCGACCATAAACCCGACTTCTTAGCTCGATTTTCTAGATGTAACCGTGTATAATGTAAAATTTAAATCTAGGTCACATATACGAAGAAATAGCTCGTAATAAACCGGTACACATCAATTTCACATATTAAGTAAATAAAAGCGTAAGTAATAAAAAAGGAAACTTAATGAAAATGTATGATTATGGAAAATTTCATTCGAAATATCCTAAGTAGAGTAATTATTTATTTTAGTTAAAACCTAATGTAAAATGATAAGTTCGAGAAAACGGCTCAAAAGTAACAAGAAAAACAAGTTAAAACTGCTAAATAAGCCTGTACTCGGTGAGTACGGGCTTTTACTCGCCGAGTACAGGCTGAAAATCCCTTACTTGCTGAGTAGGGGGCTGGTACTCAGCGAGTACCACTGGCAGTAGCTTCTACTTGTAGAGTTTCATCCGCGCGCTGATTTTAAAAATGCGATATCTCACTCGTCCATTATCCAAATTACATATGTGATATACCGTTGTGAGCACGTGATTTTTATCCTAGGCCAATGATGAAAATGGCACTCGTCAATACCTTTTGTACACCTCGCATTCAAATAGGTTGACCTGAGAACTCCGACATCCGTGCCATGAAGGACCGAATTAAGTGTTTATCGAGTAATTATAACAGGCCGAGCACACATGCACGCATATGAGCCTAAGGCCCAATTGGGCCCAAATCCACACCCCAAAACCTAAATAAACCCTATTTTCCCAACTTAGTTAGAGCTAAAAAATTCAGTTGAAACCAAATGGGAAAAGAAATGAAAAGGAAGAGAAAATAAAAAGAAAAAGAAAAGGTAATATGCAGGTGCATTAAATGGGCATGGTGAGGAGTGGCAAAAAGAAAACAAGACCATGCATAATGGAAGGAGGGAGGACGTGCAAGAGGTAGAAACTTTCATTAGGATTTTTAAGCAACAATTTGAAATTTTTAGAGCAGCAAAAAAAATCCTTTTCTCTCAACCTCTCTCTCAAACTTCATCCTCAACCTCAACTCTCTCTTTAACTCCTTCATCCTCTTCTTCCTTGTTCTTCCTTATCCCAAAACCAAAACTCACAAACATACCCATCAGAACTCAAGGAATAGGAGATTTAACTCATAAATCTTTCTATTTTAAGAGTTTTCTCCAATAAAAAATCAACTCGTATGACAAACACACTTGTTTCGATCACCCGGCGATGAACAGAGCGGATCCAGAGCTCTTATTTCAGCCATTCGTAGAATACAAGCTTCAAGGGTAATCTTTGAGCCATAAACTCCTGTCATTACGCTTATTTTCTATTCATGCATGTTTTTAAAGAGGTTAATATGTAAAAATCTATAAACTTTCACGAATAACTGTAACTTTGATTTGGAAAACAGAAATATCTTGAGAAAATGACCATATAATAACTAAAGATCTCCCCTTTTGGACTATATTTATATACCTTGACTAATCTGGAGTTTGTGAGGGTGAGATCGAACCTAAAACGAGCTCAAAATGAACAAAATTGGGATAAATGCGAACATGAGTGGATCTCGAGTTTAATCCTTTAAAAATGTGTTTCCTACGTTAAAAATGCGCTTTTAATTGTTAAAAATGATTAAAATCAAGATGCCAGACATCCCGAGGTATTTCGGGTTCTCGACCAAAGTTTTGAACGAGAGAAAGCGATAAGAAGAAGGATAGAGTTGAAACAAGCTGTGTTCTGTGATAACACGCCATGTTCCATTGCAGAACACGCCATGTTAAGAGAACACACCGGCGTGTTCTAGCAATGACACGTCAGATAAAAAAATGAATAACACGCCGTATTTTGCACAAAAACACGTCGTGTTATCCGAACACACCAACATATTACCCTTCTCTGTAACCAAACTCATTTTTTACTCCATAGCACACCGTGCCCGTAACACGCTGTATTATGGGTCTGAACAGCCAAAAAATTTAATTCCTTCTATTTATATGTTTTAACTCAAAACCCTAAATCATACACATCCATGCATTTTTATGTATTTACATTGCTGTTGTTGATGTGTGAACCGATACGTGACAAATTTTAATGTGTAATATTTTTAAATGTGTGACTTAGATTTAAATTTCGAATTATACACATTTACATCTAGAAAACCATTCCAAGAAGTCGGGTTTAGGGCCGCTAACACAAATCAATGAAGGAAATTATTTCCCGGATACCTGACTCACAAAAAATCGATGCTTTAAAACTAAAAACCAAGCCAAATGTTTTCTAAAATAACAATCACCATGTGCCCATCCGAATTGAGGCAAAAATGTTTTTGGGCCGTCACGAGTCCATCTTTCGACCCATACCATTTGATTTAACTAACTGAGTCGGATTAAACGTCCCCCTAAATAAATGACCCCGACCTATCGTTACTCCCCATTCTTTATCACATGTCCATTTCAAGCATGATGTTGTGCAATGTGTTTAGTCAATGTCCTAATTATGCATGTATGTTTAATATTATTGTGCATGATGTACCCTATTCCTCTATTTGATTTTGATGTAATCCCCCTACCTAGGATTTATGATTTCGATTGGGTTGTAAATGTGTGCTTAATTTTTTCGTACTTTATTTACTGCTTCTACATGCTCGATCACCTAAAAATCCAAACTAAAATTAACTTAGGCTTCTTCGTAAATTAAAACACTTTGTTTTAAAATGTTGTCGATTTCTTGAAAAGTCTTTTGAAAAGAGGATAAGTAAATTCCTTGTTCGAACCTGATCTTTAGATCACGGTTTTGGATTTGAGCTTAGGATCCGAGTAACACCGTGAAGTAATTCCCGGTAGAGCTTGGAATAGGGTGGCAACTCCAAACACTATTTTTTAGAAATTCGAGTTCGGATTTCTCTTTTAAAACATTTTCCCTTTAAATTCCAAATTTTGGGTTTCATCAAAAACCAAATCCAAAAGCCCGCGTTCACCCGCGTTTAATTGCTTAAGGATTTATTTGTCTTTTCCAAATAGAATTTGCATTTTCAAACCCATTTTCCAAACAACATTTTATTTCTTTAAAAATGTCGTCCGCTCATAGTGGCGACTCCGCTGGGGAATTATTTTTCAAAGTTTTTTTTATAAAATTTCTCAAACTTTAAAAATTTAGAAAAGAAATTTTTGACAAGCAATTGAAAGATTCTTTCAAAAGACTTCAAAGAAATCGATAATATTTTCTAACAAAGTATTTTAATCTATAAAGACTGTTTAAACGGGCTTTTATTTTTGTGCATTTGCATTTCGGTAGACACACTTTGTACCTCACCAGTCTAAGACCACCATACGTACCCTGACTTTCTCGAGAAAGTGCGTTTATATGTGCCAGTTCATAAGCATACCTATTGGGAATCCACGATAGCCTCGTACCTTAATCTTCTCGTTCAAATCTATTTGGAGAGAGAATGATGGTATATTTTACTATGGGACCCTCCTTTGCTAACCCGGACTTGACTTCCCTGCATATAGTAGCCATAGAAATTTCCCCTAGGATTCTCAAAACACAAAATAAAATGGATTTAGTTTCGACCTTGTCACCCCCCATTGATGACAAGGAGGCCCCCGCCTAGGATTGGTTAGAGACTATATAACACACGGAGAAATAAGGTTGGGAACTTCATTTCGCATGCTATTTGTTTTTGTTTGTGTTGTGTGTTCCTATTATATACATTTAAGGTCAATCATCCAACATCCTAGCACGCGCATATTGCATGCCATGCTAATACACGTTTGAATACAGCCACATGCATCTTTTTATCTATGTTTCTCGATATAGAGTCACGTTTATAACATCACAAACATACCCCACGATCGAGCATTTAGCATCATAGAGACACATTATTAGGGACTACCCAAATCAGGTGTCACATCATCATACCCCCACATCCTCACGTCATGCTATGTAAGCACCCTACCATATGTGAATGTCATATCACCCACCATGATATGTGTCCTATGCCCTTAGCTTCTTATGCAATCTCATGCATCACGAACAAATGCACGATATTATTCAAATACTATGACCATCCACGATGCCTTATCACACATGATTCAACATGTCTTATGCCATGATCATGCATGATGCCTTGCCATGCATAATTCGAGATGCTATGTCACAATTTATAGACATCTTATGCTATGACCATGCACGATGCCTTATCACGTATGATTCACCATGTCTTATGCCATGATCATGCATGATGCCTTGCTATGTATAATTCAAGATACTATGTCATACTTTGTAAACAAGTTATGCTATGACCATGAACAATGCCTTATCATGCATGATTCACGGAACATCACCATGTCTTATGCCATGATCATGCATGATGCCCTGCCACGTATAATTTGAAATGCTATGTCATGTATTGTTAACGAGTTACGCGATGATTATGCATGATGCCTTGCCACGCATAAGTCATGATGCTATGTCATACCTTGTAAGCATGTTATGTCATGACCATGCACCTATAACTGCCACGTTATTCTGTCATGATTTCACATGTTGTCTTTTTGTGTAAAGGAAAAATATGGATGAGCTAGAGCCAAGGTTCAATGTATCGTATCAACTCATACGGAAATTTGATTGGAACAAACTCACCACTTTCGGCTTGTAGCATGCTAAAGTGTACCTCAATCTTTGCCTATTACCAGACTTCTTGAAGACATATATTGACTTTTGGGACCCCATCGACAATCTGTCCCGGTTCACCAACCAAGAGATGTGCCCCTTTCTTGAGGAGTTCAGTGCTATTCTAGGCGTTCCTAGCACACGGAGTGTCTATAGCAACTCCTGAGATCATTAACGGGAAACCAGAGATCATGGCTAAGGAATTAATTCTTAATATGTAAAAGGTCAAGATCTTACTTTGTAAGGATCCTCTAGTCACAGGGTTTGACATCAAGGCTGTTCTAGAATGGTGTTCACTGGCGTCACCATAACAGCTTGGGTGGCCCCTCTATGGTAAGTCTATTGATTATACAGCGGTTTGTTGACTTACCCTACAACGTGTGCGCTTTCTGATTAGCCTCAATAATCCCTCAAATGGAGAAGGGGTCTTCTCCCATATGTGTTCTCTTGGACAAAACTTTGATCTTCCTCAACAAAAGTACTAGAATTGATGATGTCTTCATGGGCCCTCATATGGCTATCTTGCAAGTCTGGTTGTTGGAGAGCCTGCAGTTTATCCTGCCACCTCAGATTCATCCTGACAAATACAAACCTAGCTACCTTCCTTAAGCACCCTTTGTGATTCCTGGGATACAATATCTGAATAAGGAAGATTGGACTCACAAATTATCCAATCTCTCTCATTCAGATATCAGGTGGAAGTGCCATTGGTGGAGAATAACTAGTGTTTGAGTATCCATGTGGAACCTTGATATCAAGCTATTGGGACTCACAAGACTTACCTTTTATGCACCATCGAGATTGTGTAGAAAGTATGTACATTCATAATGGGTTCCAAAATTGTCTTCCTAGGCATTAGAGGCCGAATACACACGAATATACTGCAGTATATTCCTGAGAGGATTGGCCCATGACTTGCAGTTTTAAGGACTAGAGGCCAATCCAGTCATTCCACAACCGGATGAAGAGTATGAGACCTGGCTCAAAGGGATTAGAATCCTGCAAACCCGTGAAGAGAGGGCTAGCTTTACTAGTAACTTTGGAAAGTGATCTCTGTATCTTTATTTGAATATCTTTTATAAAATTTTATCTCTTCTTATTTCGTAAACTCGTATGTGTTTACATTTATACCATGAGAAATTTGCAAAAAACCGTGATGGTATGACTCAACCACACTTCACACACTTAGGCAAATAAGTCTTTGATTTCAATTAAATGACATGCCTTGAATGAAATGAAAACATCCTGCTAAATGCGATTCATCAAATGCCAAGTCATCCATATAATAACATGTCATTCATAAGATTCCATGCCATCTATTGTATACCACGACATGCATCAATTAGCATGCCAAACATAATGGTTAGACATCATGCCACCTCGGCTAGACATCACACTATTAACTAGATAGATATCATTCCATCATCTCGGCTAGACATCACGCCATTAAAAAGATAGACATCATTCCATCACTTGGCTAGACATTACACCATCATCAACACATTAGAATGGCTAGACATCATGCCATTAATAGGATAGACATCATTTCATCACATGGCTAGACATCATGCCGATATCGGGATAAACATCATTCTCTCACTTGGCTATACATCACGCCATTAATAGGATAGACATTATTCACTTGGCTAGACATCACGCCATTAACAGGATAGATATCATTCCATCACTTGGCTAGACATCACGCAATTAATAGGATAGACATCCTTCCATCACTCGGCTAGAAATCATGCTATTAACAGGATAGACATCATTCCATCACTCGGCTAGACATCATGCCATCAAAAGGATAGACATCATTCCATCACTCAGCTAGACATCATGCTATTAAAAGGACAGACAACATTCTGTAACTCGGCTAGACATCATGCCATTAACAGGATAGACATCATTCCATCACTTGGCTAGACATCATGCCATTAATAGGATAGATGTCATTCCATCACTCGGCTACCATTCCATTAAAAGGATAGACACCATTCCATCACTCGGCTAGACATTATGCCATTAACAGGATAGACATCATTCCATCACTAGGCTAGACATCACGCCATCAAAAGGATAGACATCATTCCATCACACAGCTAGACATCACACTGGTATCGGGATAAATATCATTCCCTTATCCGGCTAGACATCATGCCACCGTTTGAATAGACATCATTCCAACAAGCAGATAGACATTATTTCGTCAGGTAACAAAATGGTTCACCCTATCAAAATGGATAGACATCATTCTCTGTAAAGGGAAGGAGCCTTAGTACGTTTTAAGATAGAGATTGTCTAGCCCAATGGATGGGTTTCTTATTGTTATCAATTTCACAACATTTTCATACATATCACGTCACTTCTATATAAGCGTCATGCATAACACATTCTACATTCATACCATCCACTTCGAAGTATAGGTTCAACCTTAATAAGAGGAGTCTACATTTAACAATTGCCTTTCTTGATTTCAGATTTGCTTAGGATATGATGGATCTCTTAGACCCCAACTTGAGGGTGGAGGAAGATAAAGGCAGCAACGCTAGCATTAATGGGCCTCATGATGGGATTCAGGTTCAAACTCAAAATGAGGGTCAGGCTGGGAATCTAGGATAGGCAGAGGATAGGGCAATGTCAGCTCGAGAAATGGCAGATTTTATGAACTCTAATAAGTTTGATGAAGTTATCACACATCATGTTGCTATTGCCATGGCAGCTCAAGTATATGTGAGCCAAACTCAGACACTGGTGAACACCGAAGAACCTAGCTGAGGTCAGAAGACGGGAAAGGCAGTAGTGATCAAGGATAAGGATGACATGTATTACCTCCCTTCACAGGCTATATCAAGTATGCCGGAGGAAGTGGCCGAATGGTTAAGGAAGCAGAATGAAAGGATGGAGAACTTTATGGCTATGATGATGAAGAATCTTGATAAGGAGAAGCCTTCAAGTGTTGAACCAGAGGATTTTGGGATCTTGGGAATTGAGGGATTTCCACCAGGGTTCTCGATGCTGAGGTCCCTTCATTTAATGGAAAAGGATCATCGACTGCTCACGTAAACCAGATTCTCACAGTAATCCTCATGGTCGGGCTGTCTCTCAACCAGATAGCTTGTCTCTTTCCTTCCTCCTTGGAAGGACGCATAGTTAACTGGTACAATGCCCTTTCAGCACATATTTGACCAGATTAGAAGAGTCTAGCCTCCGAGTTTATGGAATTCTACGCCTATAATGTAGAAAAGAAGACCATGTTAGAAGATCTTGAGGCGGTTCACCAGAAATAGAACGAGGGGTTTAAGAGTTACTATCAGTGAGAGAGGGACACTCTCAATAACATGACTGTGAAACCTTAATAAGAGGAACAGATTTTGAGACTGATTGATGGAAGCCAATAAATATATAAGAAATAAATGAAGTACCTTACCTTCCAAAGCTATGTGGATGTGCTTACTATGGCGAAGAAAGTAGAACGATATGAGATCATTTCAAAGACATAGCAGTCTAGGTTTAAGAAGAGCTTCACCTCCGGTTCAAAGGGAGGCAGCTCTGGTGGATCCACTTCCGCTCTAGTGCTATCAAGTAATACCGGGATAGGGAGATTCAATCAGAACCTGCCTATAGTTGAGGCAACAGATATGGTACCAGCAGCATCTAACCCCACAACTCAACCTTAGAGATGGGTGAATCCATGGAGTATATCTCAAGCAAAATTTTTCACTAAGTGCCGAAATACGGGGCTATTGCAAATTGTTAAGCCCTTTGTTCTGCCAACAGAGATAGAAATGATAACTTTTGCAACTATCATGTAGTCACTGGGCACTTATCTATAGATTTCATTGGCCTACATAGTGCTACCTCCAAACTGGTTAGAGAGGGGAAAATTGATCAACCGCCTCTAGTGTTACCAAGTACACAAGAGAACCCACTACCAAGGTTCGAAGGGAGGACCAACATGGTTCAATCTGGGCTACCCAGTAATTATGTGTTTGATCAGATTATGAAAGCTAATCCAAAAGTGAGGTCAGTTATGGTCGAGCAAAATCCTGAAAATACAAAGCTGAAGTCAGCAAGTGTAGTAAACAAGGGAAAGCAAGTGGCCAAAGCCCCTCTGAAATAGGAGGACCTAGATTCCAATGATGAATATGAAAAACCTCCCCAGTACCCGATAGCTACAAAAGAGGGAAGTTTTCCTTAGGGATAGCCCATCAAGAGAGTAACCTACAATGGGTGAGTGATTCAGCCAGAACCGGTACTGCTAAATCAAGCCATTCCCAACGGGGGATTTATTCCTGAAAGTAGTAGCTCTGCCCTAGCCACAGCCGTTGGAAGACTGATAAAGTTATCGATCAGATCAAGAAGATGCCTTCCAAAGTGAGTATCTAACAATTGTTGATGGAAAGTAACAGGCATCGACAAGCACTACTGAAGAAGCTGTTGGATGTAGAGGTCTCTACTATTGCATCCCCTGAGGACATCTATGCTCTTATTAATAGTGGCAAGAATGTCGAAACCGAGGAGGAGGAAGGGCATACTAAGCTGTCATTCGGTTTAGTGATACGGATCTACCAAAAGAAAGAAACAAGCATAATAGGGCTCTGTTCTTAACTGTTCAAATTCTTAATAAAGAGATGCCTTGCGTGATGGTAGATGACGATTCTGCTCTAAACATCAGCCCCTTGAAGATCCTACCATTTCTGTGTCTTACAAAGGAGGCCTTAAAGAGGACTCAGACTATCATCAGAGCTTATAACAACAATAAAAGGACTATAATTGGCACATTCGAAATAGAAGTTGAGATCGAAGAGATAAAGTTAGTTGTGGAATTCACTGTCATCGACATTCCGGTGACATTCTCATTATTGCTCAGAAGGCCATGGCTCCATTATTTGAAAGTAGTACCTTCTACCATACATTAAAAGGTGAAAATCCCATTTAATGGTAAGGCTATCACCCTCAGTGCCTAAGAGCCAACCATGGTGGCCTCTATAGGAGAAAGAGAACACCTACTTACAGCTTTCAAATAGCCATGATTGGTGCTGTAGATGAAAAGGAAGGCGAAGATCTCTTCTGTAGATATGAGTGGCCTAGTGCTTATATGGCTAAGTTTGAATTCTTCCCTAGAAAAGGATTGAGAAAGAATCTCTAAGGAATGCAAGAACCTATTCTTGATCCATTTTCGCAAAATGGCATGGGGATTGGTTATGTGGGAAACCGTAGGAGACAATAGTGGAGGAGAATTACCCACCCTATGAATGTGCCTCGTCCTATATGTATACCTATTCTAACTGTAGAAGCTACCTTCCAAGGCCAACCAGTGCCATTCCCTTTCAATTGAAACATGTATCGAGGATTTGAGATCTTTAGGGATGTAGTGAACTTCGGTGAATACAGTCGTGGGTATAAGAAAGTAAAACTACTGGAGCTCGACCCTAAGCTGAAAGTTCTTGCTGACAAAACCACTGCTTATATGGAAGAGTCTCAGCATGCTAGTGATGAAGTGCACAAGGTAACTGAACAGATACAGAAAATGATGATCGAAGGGTTTGGGTGCGAGAAGGAGAAGTTGCTAAGCTTAGTCAAGGAAAAATCCCAAGAGATTGTGAAGATGCTTAAAGATCTGAAACTCGGCCCCAATATAGAGGATGCTACTGCTAAGGAAGATGCTACTGTCAAAGAAGGTGTTGCTGCCGAAGAGGAAGACCTCCTGCTTGTGGGAGAAGACTTTATTTATGATGTATCTACTATCTTTGATGTGAACAATGCAGCCTTTAAAGCTGTTAATGCAATGGAAAACTCTTTCGCTTACTTGTGCGACTTATTTCCTGATGATTCTGTTCATTCATTCAAGTATTCATTTAATGTCTTAGCATACATGATGTATCATTGCATTAAATTAATCTAGGAACATTAAATGAGCCAAAATGGTACATCTGTCATTCGACTTGTCCCCTGATGAAAAGAGAGATAGAGAAAGTACTCTGAGAAAACATGTTCAAGCATTTGCCTTGTCTTACGAAGATATATCGGGAGTGGATATAGGTATTATAGAGCACAGAATCTCAACTGATCCAAAATTCACTCCGTTCAAGTAGAAACTCCGATGACTTAAACCTAAATGGGCAAAAAAGGTGAAAGTAGAAGTGCAGAAATAATAGGATGCCGGATTCCTCGACATGGTAACTTATCCCTCATGGCTAGCCAACATTGTACCAGTGGCGAAGAAGGATGGCAGAGTAAGGGTATGTGTAGACTACAGAGATCTCAACAAAGCCTCTCCCAAAGATAATTTCCCACTGTCGCACATTGATGTGTTAGTTGACAGTGCAGCAAGGTTGGCCATGTATTCCTTTATGGACGACTTCTCGAGGTACAATCAGATTCTGATGCACAAA
>CAOJCR012652900.1:0-17921 GCA_948330485.1 Euphorbia neoarborescens | reverse complement strand
CGGGAGTTGCATTTTGATGTAGGCAATGAAGTGATGGTTTATTTGAGCAAAAAGAGGCCCGCCAATGCAACCAACAGCAAACTGAGACCAAGGAAGTATGGCCCTTACAAGATGAAGAAGAAGCTCGGTCCGAATGCTTATGCCCTAGAGTTTCCCGTATGGCTGGGAAAAACTTCCGCCTCTTTCAACATCAAATACATAAGTCCCTACAAGGTGGATGAGCCACTCCCCTATCCACCTAACAATTTGGGGTCAAATTTTGAAGAGAGAGGGAATGATAAGGACATCCTTTTGGGTGGACCGAACCGATCCAACCAAGGTAGAAGGCGGGAAGATTTGAAGTACCAGATGGCGTTTGGATCCGGTTGGGAGATAGAAAGTACCGGATGATGGATCACATGCCAAGAAGGATGTGATGACCGACTGTTCAGCCACCAGGCACATGACCGAATGACAACACCCGAATGACATCACAGTCAATCACCTCTACTGACACCACTAACTACCACCTTTTTGGTTGCAATCTGACTTCGTAAATCTCAAGGAGAAGATTGCTTTTCCTATTTTTGTGTTACTTTTTAGATTTCATCATTACTTTTGTCTTGTCCAAATTAATGTTGCTTGTAATAGCGTTTAGGGTTGCCCAAGTATAAAAGGCAAACCTTTTCTTTGTAAAAAAAAAATTTTATCATCTAATCAAAAACCCAACCTTTAAGGTTTTCAAGGATTTTTCTTGTGTTTTCAAAGGTGGACTCCTTTGTGCTAAGTTGTGGATTCAACTTGTTTTTGTGTTGGTTTTTAGGTCAAAACCTTCACCCTTTCTTTCTCTCAACCCAATTCGTATCAAACCATGAATAGGATATTAAGATCGTAACATTGAAATAATCTTGGAACGTAGGGATTTTTTTTGCTCGTGAAAAAGTAATCATCAATATAAATAAGGCAATAAATTCTATAAATACCATAACTAGAATAATAGAGAGTTGTGACAATTTTGGAGCCAACAAAGTTGAGCCTACATAAAGCATTAATAAGGCATTTATTCCATACACAAGATGTATGTTTTCACCCATACGAAGATTTCTTGAGTAAACGAACATTATGGGGAAATTTAGGGTTAAATAAACTCAGGGAGTTGGTATATATACACTATGTCTTCTGATGAATCACAAAGGAAAGCATTCGAAACATCCTTATGATGAACATACTATCTAATGGACATGATAATAGAAAAAATTATAAAAATTATTATCGGCTTCACAATGAGGCTATAATTATAATCAAAACCGAGATTATGCCACTAATAAAACCTTTTGTAATAAGTTGGCCTTTGTAATGCTCAACCTTATAATTCGAATGAAGTTTGGTTTTTAAAACCTATAAATATTCTACTAAAGAAAAGAAGGAATAAGTTCCCAAGTACCATTTTGAAATAAGGAAAAACATTCCAATTGAATTACTTAAAACATTTTTAGTATTTAAGAGCTCCTAAATTGTTAGTAAGTTTAGTCTTAATTGCTTTAGAAATAGTATAAAATTGATCAAGGTTTAAGAGACTCTGTTTGCCTATGAGCTAGCAAAGGACAAAGATTATGTGTCATGTTAGGGTAGTTTTATAGATCTAGGTCTATTAAGTTGAGGTTTTAGTTAATAGACTGGTTCATGTAGGGGTGTCTAAGTTTGTGTAAGCATAGGGGTGGTTAAATATGGTTTGGGTTATAGTAATAAAAGGAGTTGTAGTGGTTAATTTGGTTTGGTGATAGGAATCGTAAGGCCAAGGATGAAAATAAAGAGTTATTGATGCAGTAGATGAGCAAGTGTTAATGTTCCTAAAACAAAGGCACTTTTAAGTCTAGTAGAAATCTTTCACATACTTAAGTTTTAGGCCAAAATTTCAATTTTGGAAAGTTTTTTTCCTGTTGAATTTTGGTTCGACATTCATGTCTTTCCATCAGAAACGGGCCAACAATCAAAAGTCATGTCTACGCCATGAGGTCCATCATTTTTTGGCCATTTGAGATCGTTTTGGACTTGAATTTTACGATTTTGTGATTTTTGGACTAAATTACAAAATCTTAAAAGTTTAATTTTAAGTTTATTTTTTCCAATTAAACCCTATATATTATGCTATATAAACTAATGTATGGTATGCTTTTCATTAGTTTTTGACATCAATAAAAGTTCAAATTATTCAACCCCAATTCCTACGATTTTTGCAAAAGACTAGGTTTTGAAGATTGTTTAATCCGCTATCGTACGCGATCAACAGATCATTCAATGTCCCGCTGCGTCAGTTGGTATCAGAACTTGGTACCTGTTGCTATCATGCCACCGAGGAGGGAACTAAGAGTTGATGAGCTATTAGGGAAGGAGGATCTAGAACAACGGCTCGAGTGCCTTACCCAATTTGAGCAGCAGATGTAGACCGCTATTGATTAATAAATGGAAAGGATGGGTGGATTACTTGCGGCCCAAGGTAGCGGAAATAATCATCCCCATCGTTGAATTCAGTTTTAGGAAAAGGAAGATTCTGATCCCAAAGAAGAGGTTCATTGGCCAAATAGGCGACGAGGGGGAGACGATGACCGATATTGGGAAAGCCACCTTCGGAAAACAATTCCCAAATTCAAAGGAACCCTACGATCGAAAGAATTTTTGGACTGGATAGCTACCGTGGAAGAGGCACTAGACTTCAAAGGAGTCCCTAAAAACAAAAGGATTCAATTAGTTGCAAGCAGATTGAGACATAGGGCAATGGCTTGGTGGCAGGAAACCAAATTAACAAGACAAAGGATAGGAAAACCTAAAATTAACTTTTGGGAGAAGATGAAGAAACACATACAAACTAACGTTTTGCGCTACAATTACCAACGATTGATGTACTAACTGTTGTAGAACCTAAGGCAGGAAAGTAGGTTAGCAGTTGATTATACTACTAATTTTTATCAGTTAATTACCCGTAATGATATCCAGGACACAGAAGAGCAATTAGTTGTGAGATATATATGTGCATTATGGGAGCAGATTCGAGAGTCCGTTAATAATTTTGATCCCCTGATTGTTGCTGAGGATCACCAAAGAGTGGGTCGATTGTAGAAAATAAGGGTGATGAATTATATTGGTGCAACCGGTAGTAATGCAACATAGACTAGTGGAAGGGTAGTTACCCACGGGACCAAACCTGTTGAGGTGAGTTCCAATACAAATACAAGGGCTGGTTAAGGTTTGAGGTGTTTTACATGCAGAGAGATTGGTCACCGCTAGTCTGAATGTAGAAAGGCGGTGATGGTTGAGGTGGATGAGGAGGAAGATGAGGATGAGCTGGCAGATGATAATGAGCAGCTTATTGACAGCAACGAAGCTGAAGAAGAGATTGTAGCTAGGGATGTGGGAACGGCCTTAGTAGTTTACAGATCTTGTTTTACACCTCGAGCTGACGAGGACAATTGGCTAAGGAATAATATTTTCTAATCAACCTACACTATTCAAGGTAAGATCTGTGAGTTGATGATTAATTTCGGTTGCTATGAGAATATAATAGCTGTAGATGCTGTAAAGAAATTGGGGTTACTGATTGAAAGACATCCCAAGCCCTATAAGCTATCCTGACTGAAATATGGGGAAGAAGTAACGGTGTCTAGATGGGTGTTTATGCCATTTTTGGAGGGTAACCGATATAAAGATGAAGTGTGGTACAACATAGTGGAGATGCATGCATGCCACTTATTACAGGGAGACTATGGCAATTCGAGCGTGATGTACATCACAATGGGAAGAAGAATACTTATAGTTTTGTATTTAAAAGAGTAAAGATTGTGTTGGTCCCGAAGAAAGACGGGAGGAAAGGTGATGTGAGTATTCTAACTTTAACACAGCTTGAAAGAGAATTGATGGAGACAGATTGTGTTTTGGCATTGGTAGGAAAACCAGTAGAAGAGGAGTTACGGGTTCCTGAAGCGGTTGAACCACTTATATAAGAATTTACAAATTTGTTTCCAGATGAATTGCCCACAGGATTGTCACCCTTGAGAGATATTCATCATCAGATAGATTTGGAGCCCGGGCTGCCCTACCAAACCGTCCATATTATAGGATGAGTCGGGCCGAACATGAAGAGTTGAGGAGACAGGTGGAAGAGTTGCTGTCCAAGGGATATAGAAGGGAAAGTCTCAGCCCGTATGCAGTTCCAGTGTTATTGATCCCTAAGAAGATGGGTCTTGGAGAATTTGCATGGACAGCCTTGTAAATAAAATAATGGTAAGGTATCGCTTCCCAATTCCTCAGTTTGATGATTTACTTGATCAAATAAGTGGTGCTACAGTCTTTTCTAAACTTGATTTGAAAAGTGGGTATTACCATATCCAGATTAGGTCAGAAGATGAATGGAAAACAACATTTAAGACTAGGGAGGGACTGTATGAATGGCTAGTTATGCCTTTTGGGTTATCTAATTCCCCTAGTATTTTTATGTCTGTTATGAATTAGGTTTTAAGGCTATTTATTGGCAAATTTATGGTAGTTTATTTTGATGACATTCTTATTTATAGTGCCACAGATGCTGACCATATGAACAGTTGAGGGCTGTGTTAGAAGTGCTTTGTAGAGAGAAGTTGTATGCAAAATTGAAGAAGTGTGTATTTCTTTCCAGTAGTGTATTGTTTTTGGGATATGTGGTGTCAGATAAAGGCTTGCAGGTGGATGAGTCTAAGGTGGAATCCATTAGACAGTGGCCCAGTCCCACTACTATTACAAAAGTCAGAAGTTTCCACTGGCTGGCTTCTTTCTATTGGCATTTCATCCCATATTTTAGTACCTTTCACTGATGCATGAACAAGAAGGTAGATTTGAGAGGATAGATGAAGCTAAAAAGGCCTGTCAATTGGTCAAAATGTGGTTGAGAATAGCCCCAATGGTGCTACCTGATTTTGACCAACCATTTGATCTTCATTTTGATGCTTCAAAGCTGGGAATTGGTACAGTGTCGAGCCAGAACAGTAGACCAGTGGCATACTTCAGCGAAAAGCTAACGGGGGCTAAGCTACGTTACAGTACCTATGACGTTGAGTCTATGCACTTTTAAAGGCTATTAAGCATTGAGGGCATTATCTATTTCAGAAGGGATTTATTTTCTTTACCGATAATGAAGCCCTTAAGCATCTGAATAGCCAAGACAAGGTGTCAACCTGGCATGCATGGTGGATGGCCTATTTTTAGCAGTTCAATTTTGTGGTGAAACACAATTCCAGGGAAACTAACAAAGTAGTAGATGCATTGAGCAGACGGAAAGCGTTCTTAGGCCGAATGTCCATTGAGGTACCCATATTCGACTCTTTCTCTGAATTTTATAATATTGACCCTTTCTTTGCTGCTGTGGTTGAGAAAGTGGAAGTGGGGGGAGTGGACAGATTACCATATGAAAGATGGCTTTCTGTTCAAGGAAAACCAACTGTGCATTCCTGAATGAAGTATAATGTTGAAGATTATTCAAGAGCTGCATGGAGAAGGGCATGTGTGATGTGACCGAACATTTCAGCTGATGCAGTCCAATTACTTTTGGCCAACAATGCGTAAGGAAGTGGAAAAGTATGTGTAGTGGTATCGAGTTTGCCAGCTATCCAAGGGGACAACAACCAATGTAGGCCTATACATGCCATTGCCAATGCCTTCTTGGCCTTGGGTGGACGTAAGCATGGATTTCGTGTTAGGATTGCCCCATACACAGCGAGTCAATGACTCAATTTTTGTGGTCGTGGATAAATTTTCTAAAATGGTACATTTTATACCATGCAAGAAGACTATAAATGCATTGAAGGTTGCCTAACTGTTCTTCAGAGAAATTTACATGCTTCATGGCCTGCCAAAATCTGTTGTGTCGGATGGAGATATCAGGTTTCTTAGCCACTTTTGGAGGAGTTTGTGGAAGATGGTGGATACACTGTAGAACTTTAGCAGTGCCTACCATCCACAAACAGATAGGCAGATCGAAGTTGTAAATCAATCTTTCGGTAATTTGCTGCAGAACTTAGTTGGGGAGCATGTGAAGAGGTGGAATTTGACGCTTTGTATGGCAGAATTTACGCATAATCATGCTATTAATCGGAGCATGGGTTTCAGTCCCTTCAAAGTAGTGTATTTAGTGATCCCCAAAGGCCTACTGGATCTGTTGCCTTTACCCAGTAAAACTCGTCTCCATGGCAAGGCAAAAGATTTTATGAGCAGTGTCTATGAGATACATGAGGAAATCCACAATAATTTGCAAATGACAGTTGATAGATACAAGTAGTCAGCGGAAAAAAGCGGAGGCATGTGGAATTTGAAGTGGGAGACTTTGTCTGGGCTGTATTGACAAAAGATCGGTTTTCACCAAGAGAATACAACAAGCTGTCAGCTCGGAAAATTAGACCTATTGAGATCATTGAGAAAATTAACCCCAATACCGTTCGAAGCTGCTAAGTTCAGTTCGTACACATGATGTATTTAATGTGAAACAACTTATTCCCTACACTGGGGATTCATCGGATGATGATAATTTGAGGGTGAATTCTTTTCAATCAGGAGAGAATGATGCAGTGGACAAGCAAGCGTTAATATTTCTGGAACATGGGCGCTTTTGAGTCTAGTAAAAATCTTTCACATACTTAAGTTTTGGGCCAAAATTTCAATTTTGAAAAGTTTTTTTTTGGTTAAATTTTTGTTCGACACCTATGTCTTTCCATTAGAAATGGGCCAACGATCAAAAGTCATCGCTATGCCATGAGGTCCGCCCTTTTTCGACAATCCGGGATCGTTTTGGGTTTCAATTTAACGATTTTGTGCTTTTTGGAATAAATCGCAAAATCTTAAAAGTTTTTGTTTAAGTTATTTATTTTTACCAATTAAATCCTAATTAGTATGCCATATAAACTAATGTATGGTGTGGTTTTCATTAGTTTTTGACATCAATAAAATTTTGAATTATTCAACCCCAATTCCTGTGATTTTTGCAAAAGTTTAGGTTTTGAAGATTGTTTAATCCGGTATTGTGCGTGATCAATGAATCATTTAGTATTCCGCTGCTTCAGTTATTGATACCAAAAAATGAGAAAAGAAATTAACTACTCATGAAAAATAACATGATATGAGATTAACATATTGCTTAAAGAAATATGATAACACCGATATCCTTTGTGTAAACGACTGTGAGAAAAAAATACATAAAGCATAGAATGAGGTTCAAGTTTATTTTTTTCATAACAAAGCAACAAGGAATAACAAAGGCATCAAATAAGTTAATCGAATAATAATAATCAGCACCTGTATTAATTAATATTTGAAGGGAGATTTAAAAGATAAGTATTGCATAGGCAAATGACTAATGATATGTATAACACAATCAAAATTTTGTGTCCAATATTTTTTGGGAAATACACGTTGTGAAGTAAAACTAAACCAACTTTAATAATATGGTGTGTTTTATTCGACACATACATTTTGTTTAGGCTAGAAACCATTTGAAAATTCCAATGTACCCTTAAAAAGATTATTTGAGGATCAAAACACACCTCCCCAGTCTGATTTAAGCATTATAATCTTGCTACTAAAATATTTCAATAATTACTTTGAACCATTTAGAAATAGAGAGTACTTTAGCTTTATTATGTACAAAATATAACTAAGTATATGTACTATAATGCTTATACAAGATAACATTATACAAAAATTTATCATAAGAGGTAATAGGAGAAGGTCTCCAAACATATGAACAAAGTAGTCCAAATGGTATTGTTACCCGAAGATTACATAAAGTAAATGGTTGATTATGTATTTTACTCAAACAACACAATCACCCAAATTTTTTGAAGGACGAAAAGTAACATAAATTTTATTAAATTGAAGTTTTTCATTAACAATAGGAGTCATAGCAAATTTAGTATGCCATGTTGACAAAGAAACGTAATTATATCTTATTAAAATTAGAGGTGGTAAGCATATATCATAGAGTTTTACTCAAACAATTTGCAAAAAATTCAATAAACCGGTAATAAAAGTTTTTGAGAACTAGGGAAATAAAGATTATTACAAAATTTAAGTGAATGGTTATCAATTAAGTTTTAAAACTACCAATATAATAGTGTATTAAACTCATTGCCAAGTTCTGGACCGTGATATTTAGAGTGAATAGTAAGGTTATTCAAATTAGAAGTAAGATGATAAGTTGCACTGATATCACTAACCTATTTATTTGTTTGAAGTTGAATCATTATAGTCATGTGTTAAGAAGGAATGGATATGCTATTGGTTTGGTTAAAACACAGAAAAAGGCATTCATTAACTAGCTATCAAATAAGTCTGAAAATAGTATAAGGCGAGGGGGGGGGGAATTATACTTTTGAGAAATATTAAGTAGATAAAAAAATCAGTATAAAAATACTTAAACCGTTGATAGGAGGCTCAGTAAGGTTGGTGCTCAGTATGCTGAGAACTGAGATAGATCTGTTCAGACTGACTTCATTGGGCTGACTGAAGACTATAGTTTAGACTAAAATTAGTGCACTGGTGTTTAGTATACTTGTCTGTTTTAAACTTTTGAGCTCAGTTCAGTCTGTACATTCACAATAGCTTAGTTAGAAAATTTCAGTAGGATAATAAAAGTGAGAGTTCAGAATGTATTTTGCAGTAAAGATAAAGTAAAGAGTTCAGAGATTAGAAAAAGATACTCAACGATTTATACTGGTTCGACACATACTTGCATACGTACAGTCCTCAAGGAACTGTCCCTTGAATGTTCAATTCACTAAGGATCATTTCAAGTAGGAATCAAACCCTTTACAACTTAGTCTCTCAACTTGACTGAGTACCGTTCCCACAAGCTATCTAGAATAATCTCTACTGTTTACCCCCAGCACTACAATAACAAGTGATATTGAAAGATAGAAAGTTTGCAAGAAAGGGTACAACAAATGAAGTTCTAAAGAAACAAAGTTTCACTATCTTTTGATTATATAATATCTCAAAGGTTTAGGCTCAATTGCTTTGTTTATGTAAATCTTGTAATTGCTTCGTATGTTTTTCTTCTTTGAAGACTTCCTCTATTTATAGAGATCCAGTAAAGGTAGCCATTGGTGGCTATCTCCTTGGATCAGAAGCTTTTCATCCATTTGACTACAATAATGTTTTTATATTCTGGTTGGGATTTCCAACGGTGCCTTCCTTTTTCAGATGTGGTCTGATTTGGTGTTGATTTAGTTGCTCAATATAGTAAAGTCAGTAAGTCAACTGATTCCTTTCTTTTTTCTTCTCCATAAATGGCAATCTAAAATGATGCTTTCCTTATTTGGTGGAGACATGATTCAACTTTTCTATAGACACCAAAACTCAAGGAAATCATGTCAAAAGCACCAATTTAAAAAGAATTGAAATAAATTAAGAATAATTTACACCAAAAAAATTAATTTGTCATATTAAAAAACATTAGGCTTCCAACAATCTCCCCATTTGAATATGAAAAAAAAAATTATGAATCTGACAATTTAAGTGTTTGAAAAAAAATTTAATCTCTATAGTTGGATCTTTTTAGTTCATTATAACAATAAAGAGCAGACACTGAATAAAAAATAAAGAACTGAGAAATTATCATTCATAAAAATATGCATAAGTACATGAATGATTAAACTCAAAAAAAAAAATAAGCCTCAATATCTAAGAAGAAGGCTTAGAGCTAGAGGGTCTAGAACTAGGCTTGGGATCAGAAGGCTTTAGATCAGAAGCTTTAGGGTCAGATTCAGAGGCTTTCTCCCCCATTTTTGGCATTATCAAGAGCAGGAGATTCTCGATGTCGAGGAATATTTTTGGATGCTAACTCTTGTGAAGACCTCTGAAAGGTAGATAGATGATTTTTCATCTGGTTAGTAAGAACATTCTATTGAGCTTGAACTTCTGGAAAGGATAGATGCATTGTCAGTTCGTTTCCTAAGAAGGTCAAGGCCTTAGTATTCCAGATGGCATTTTTGGAAAGCTGCGTGCTGAGGTTCTAAACTCCTCGAACAAGATGGGTAGACATAGCCTTCACTTCAACTTCAATCTTATTCGCTTTGGTTGTATAGGCAATCATTTCAGATGAACTCTTCGACTTATTAGCATTTATTGCTTCTAAGGAAGCGTTCAGAGGGGCCACTAGTTTTCTGATGGTGTTATTTTGAGAGCTCAGGCCTTATGCATTCTCATTTGTCAACTTGGTAAGCAAGTCAAAGTTAGATTGGAGCTGAGTTTTGACCAATGAAGCAAAGAGAGGTGGAGTAGGCATGGTCTTAGAACAGAATGAAATTCATTCAACTGAGTCATCATGTATAGTTGAATTGCAGCCATTCTTTCTATCATGGTCCGCAAAAAAGAAGAGACTTGAAGAGCTGTAGCGTTATGGACCATGGCCTTCAGACTGTTAATTTCACTCTTGATCAAACTGAAATCAATCAGGTTGATAGATGAAGTTTGAGGAGCAGGTGGAGTAACAGATGTTTGAGGCGAGCTACCTTTGAGTTGGTCTATAAGTTTTTCAAGAAGATTTGAAAATGGAGCTCCTTGTGCTATAAGAATTTGGTGAATCTGAGTAGGGAGAGAAGTCTAAGGCTATGGTGGAGGAGGAGTCTGAAGTGGAGGAGTCTGAGCAGGAGCAGCGGGTTCAGATGGATGCTCAGAGACTTCCTCTGGAATCTCAGTTGATGGTTCCTCAGAAGGAAGGTCCTCTAGTTGAATTACCTCAGTAGGGATTGGAGACTGAGGTAGAGGTGTAGACTGAGGAACTGGGGTTTGATGATGTTCATAAGAAGGTATCTTAGTAGAGTCTGGAAAAAGAAATTGTTGTTCAGCTAATGGAGATAAAGGGATTGAAGGTTGAGAGGATTGAACATGCATTGGCTCTTCAGATTGCCCTTGAGTTCCTTGCATCAGTGCAGTAAACTCTTCGTTATATTCTCAGAGTCTGAACTTTCAGCTTCAGTAATGGGAAGCTTACTGGCAGTCTAAGACTTAGGCTTTTTCACCGAAATCTTGAAGGTGTTTGCTCCCTTGGCCTTTTCAGCAGGAGCAGCTGGCTTATTGAGATTTTGGATCTTGGCTAGAGGAGGCGCTTCTTTCCTCTCGTAGGGCTTGCCAAACTCCGGAGTTGAGAGTATCTTTTCATCCATTACTGAGACTAGAAGGGGCTCCATGTCTTCAGTAAGGGTGATTGAGAGGTACTCTAAGATGTCTGTGATTAAGGACACATAAGGCAGAAAGGTCTTTGGCAGTTGCTTCTGAGAGATCAGAAGGACAAGAAGGTTCAAGGGTTTGTTCTCCAGTAAGTGCTAAATGATGCATAGCTCGAATCTTGATACTGAGATTCTGTTGTGCCGCTTAGGAACGATGTACTGAGCGACGAGGTAGTGAGCAAGTCTGGCTTCTCTGGAAAGATAAGTAGAAATCAGTTCGCCAGAAAGATCCTCTGGGATAAGAAAGTTCAAGTTAAATTCTTTAACAGTCTTCTCATCACCACCCTTTCTGAGAATAGTACCGGTATCATCTACTTCTAGAATTTCACTCAGAACTTTCGGAGTTACGGTGATTGACATCCTTTGAATAATGGTTTAGAAGCAATCCCATCGTAGATTGTCTATGACCATGTTGTTGTAGAACTCCATGATTAGATCCTTGAATGCATGAGATTTTATATTCAGAAAAGTCTGTTATTGTTACCTGTGAATCCACATTTTAAACGGTTTAATTACTGAGATATAGGAATACTCAAAAGTTCGAGGTCTTAAGATGGAGCGTGAACTGATATTTGGGTAAGGACATTTGTTGTTTGTTTTTATAACTTTATCGGAGTTCTTGAGAGATTTACGTTTCACCACCATGATGAAGATGAGAAAGAGATGAGTTAGGGTTTAGAGATTTGGGGAAATTGAGTTTGAATTAGGCAGAAATGAACCAAGGAAGTAAAGTGAGAAAATCATTTCTCCTATCTGCCTATATAATGGGGATTTATAGAGTGAAAGAATGAAAATGCCCTTAAGATTTGAAAGTTTTCTGACTATTGAGAAGACTAAAGGTCTAATAGCCGTAATAAGTATAAAAGTTTTCTAGGGAATCTAAAATGAATGACGAATACAGTAAATGATGATGTATATGTGGAATATAGTATTTATTGAAACATTTAAAACTAAATAAAAGGAATTGATGAGGTGTATATAGTTTTACTGGAGAGGATTTGTCATTCCAATAGCTCCTGTGAGAGTGATGAACTGATCCTTGGCCAGTGGCTTGGTGAATATATCAGCCAGTTGATCTTCAGAAGGCACGAACGTCAGATTGATTTCTCCCTTCTGAACATGGTCTCTGATGAAGTGGTATCTGATACTGACATGCTTTATCTTGCTATGCTGGACCGGATTTTTAAATAGATTAATAGCACTTTTGTTATGACATTTTACCTCCATGGCATTTGACTTGATCCCAAAATCCTCAAGTTGCTGTTTGATCCATAAGAGTTGGGCAACACAGCTTCCAGCAGTGATATATTCATCTTCAGTAGTTGAGAGGGCTACTAAGGCTTGCTTTTTACTAAACTAAGATACCAGAAAGTCTCCAAGGAAGTGACATCCTCCTGGTGTGCTCTTCCTTTCCAGTCTATCTCCCCCATAATCCGCATCAGTATACCCCAATAGCTTGAAGTCAGTGTTAATTAGATACCATAATCCTGTATATACTGAGCTATGCAAATACCTTAAAATTCTCTTATCAGATGTTACATGCGATCCCTTAGGATTAGACTGAAAGCGTGCACCATAACATACTAAAAAGTGAATATCAGGTCTATTGGCGGTTATGTATAATGAAGATCCAATCATACCTCGGTATAACTTATTTTCAACTGACTTACTAGTCTCGTCCTCACTCAGTATTATGTTTGAGCTTATTAGATTAGCTATTGACTTACAGTTATCCGTACTGAAATTCTTCAGTATCTCACGGGTTTAGTTGGACTGATTTATAAAAATTCCATTTTTGTTTTGTTTGATTTGTAATCCAGGTAAGAATTTTAGTTCTCCCATCGAAGACATCTCAAACTCAACTTGCATCAGACTACTGAAGTCTTTACATAAATTTTCATTAGTACTACAAAAAATGATATCATCAACATATATCTGAACAAGCAGAATATGTTTAGATTTCTTTTTCATGAACAAAGTAGTATCAGCTTTACCTCTTGAAAACTCTTTTGAAATAAAAAATTTAGTCAGTCTCTCATACCAAGCACGAGGTGCTTTTTTCAGACCATAAAGAGCCTTTTTAAGTTTTAAAACATGTTCAGGAAATTTAGAATCCTCAAAGCCAAGAGGTTGTTTAACAAAAACTTCTTCATTAATGAAGCTATTGAGAAAGACACTTTTAATATCCATTTGAAAGAGCTTGAATCCCATATGGCTAGAAAAAGCGCATAGGATTCGTATAGCTTCAAACCTATCTACTGGAGCAAAGGTCTCACCATAATCAATACTTTCTTGTTGGTTGTACCCCTGAGCTACCAGCCTGGCTTTATTCCTAACGATGTTCCCTGACTCGTCCAGTTTGTTCTTAAAGAACCACTTAGTACCTATTATTGACTTTCCTTTGGGTCTTGGTACTAGTTTCCATACTTGATTTCTCTTGAAATGATCAAGTTCTTCCTACATGGAAATCTTCCAGTACTCATCATTCTTAACTTCTTGAAATGTTCGTGGTTCCAGCACTGAGATGAAGGCAACATTTCCAAAATATCTATTTTGCTGGGCTCTTATCATCATTCTATTTTCAGCTCCATCTATGATGTTTTTAGGGGGTGACTTCTGTGATATCTGGTCTCTACTGAGAATCCATTGTTATCATCTTCATCTTGGGTCACAACAATGTCCCCTTGCTACTGACATTTTCCTGCACTCTCAGTCTGATTAGTATTAAACTGAGTTTCAGTAGTTATACTTTCAATATTGGCATTGGGTACTGGGACTACTGAATTGTCTTCAGTATGATTGCTAATGTCTGAGTTTACTTCAATATCGCACTGAGATGCCGAAGTCTGTTCAGTAAGGCTTTTGACGCCTTTTCCTCTAAAGTGCTCATCAGTATCATCTAACTCAACTTTTCTCTGCATTAAATGGTTAGTTCCATCGAATTCTACATGTATTGATTCTTCAACTATTGAGGTTCTTTTGTTAAAAACCCAGTAAGCTTTACTTGAAGTTGAATATCCAAGGAAAATTCCCTCATCAGACTTTGAATCAGATTTGCCTAGGGTATTCTTGGTATTTAAAATAAAATATTTGCACCCAAAAACTTTGAAATACCCAATTCTTAGCTTACGTCCCTTCCATAACTCATAGGGGGTCTTCTGCAATATAGGTCTGATGATAGCCCTATTGAAAATGTAGCAGGCTGTATTGACAGCCTCACCCCAGAAGTATTTTGGAAGATCATTCTTGCTTCGTATGGTTTTGGCTATTTCAACAATTGTTCTGTTTTTCCTTTTAACAACCCTATTTTATTGAGGTGTTCTAGGAGCTGAGAAATTATGGTTAATTCCTTTGCTTTTACAAAACTCATCAAAGAATTGGTTCTTAAATTTTCCTCCATTATCACTCCTAATATAAGAAATTTTTAAATTCTTTTCAGTCTCAATACGTTTGCAAAGATTCAAAAAATGTTCAAAGGAGTCATCTTTCCTACTGAGAAAAAGAACCCGAGTAAAACATGAAAATCATCCACAATAGCTAATACATATTTCTTTTTACCCAAGCTCATTGACTGAACTGGACTAAAAAGATGTAGATACAATAGCTGAAGGGGTCTTTCTGTGGAAACAATGTTTTTACTCTCAATGATTTTTCGGGTCTGTTTACCTAATTGAAAAGCTTCACATAAGTGATCTTTATCAAAATTAATGTTAGGTAATCCTTCAACAAGTTGTTTCTTGTCTAATTTGGATAGAAGATTCATACTGGTATGACCCAGTCTTCTATTCCAAAGATATGAGTTCTCTTATGTAGAGACTAAATAAAAATGAGTTGAAAACATTTTGTTCAAGTCAATCATGAAAACATTTTTATTATGGGGGGCAAACAAAATAGTTTTATCAGTCTCAGAATCAATAACAGTGCATCCATGAGATTCCAAAATAAATTTATAACCCTTGTCACAAAGTTAAGCTACACTCAGTAAATTATACTTTAAACCTGAGACTAGGGAGACATTTTCAATAGCAGGGCTTCTTCCAATA
This sequence comes from Euphorbia neoarborescens, assembly GCA_948330485.1. Lineage (NCBI taxonomy): Eukaryota > Viridiplantae > Streptophyta > Magnoliopsida > Malpighiales > Euphorbiaceae > Euphorbia > Euphorbia neoarborescens. Next base: position 2,653 of record CAOJCR012652900.1, on the reverse strand, counting down.
GTTCTATGCCCCATTATCTTTCCTTTGTTTTTATCACCGAAGCTGACATTTCTATTATCTGTTCAGTATAGGTGATGAACTGATCTTTATCACCAGTTATATGCCTTGAGCATGCACTGTCAATGTACTATAGTGTTGACTTCTCCATGCATCTCAGGCTTAGGTGTAAAGTGATCACTTATTTTTAGGTATCCAAACTAAGTTGGGTCCTTCATGGTTAGTTTTGGGTTTCCAGACTAATCTTTCATTAGTCTGACCATTCCTTATCCTGTAAACTCTAGAAGTGTGCCCTGGTCTTCTACAATAATCACATTGTGCCTATTGGGCCATCTATCGTAGGGTCTGAAACTTCTTTTCCTATACCCAGTATTGGGTCTCTTGACATACTGATACTGAGCAGTCTTAATTACTGACTCTATCTTATCATGCAAAAACTTATTATTTTCTAATAACTCATTCATTAGTAATCTTAATTTACTTAACGAATTATCTTGTAATGAGTTATTTTCTAATAGAAGTTTCACTTCCAAGATCAGAGAGACATTTTCTATTTCGAGCACAATACACTTCTTTTTTGGTCCTTTAAGTTTTTGCACGGAAGTCTCCAAACACTTGTATATTTCATATACTGAGTTAGTAAGCTCACCAATAGATAAAGGAGAGTTGGTTACCTCAATATCCAGTGAGGTGCTTCCTGTTCCAATACCTTGTACTTCCTCAATGTCAGTATCTGAGTCTTTAGCCATAAAGCAGACATTCGCAATGTCGTTAGTTTCCTCATCTTCAGAGGAATCATCACTTTTACTGCAGGTTGCCACCATTGCTTTCTTCTTTTCTTTCTTGTCTCTGGTTAGATTTGGGTCGCTGGATCTGATGTGTCCAGAACTATGACACTCAAGGCAAGTTATAGGCTTTGAAGATGAGTCCTTTTTGTACTGATCATTCTTTTTAAAGTTCCTCTTCTGAAACTTTCCTTCTTTCTAGCATTATTCTCAGCTGCCTTGTAATCATAGCTACGTCCTCATCCTTTGAGTTTGACTTACTATCAGTGTTGTCCCCTCTCAGTACAATGGAGTTCTGCCTCTTGTCCTCTGGTTTCTCCTTCAGTTCGAAGGCCTTCATAGTGCACTCATAGGTCATTAAGGAACCCATTAGATCATCATATTTGTGTCAGATCTTGCACTTCTTCAATAGCGGTTTTCTTTGTGTGCCATCTATTGGGTGGGCTTCTAAGTACTTTCTTGACTTGTTCCTCTTCTGAGATAACCTTTCCCAGCCTCTTCAGCTCATTCACAAAGTTTGTGAATCTAGCATTCATATCTGCCACCTTTTCCCCTTCTTTTATTTCGAAGAGCTCATACAGACGCATGTGTTGATTGATTTTGTGCTTCTTGACTTTATCGTTACCCTCGTAGGTAACCACTAGCTTTTTTCATATCTCTTGGGCTGTTTCACAACCAGAGATCTTGTTGTACTCAGCTGCGTCCAAGGCACAATGCAAGATATTGATAGCCAAGGCATTTGTCTGTAGCTTTTTCAGATAAAAGTCATCCAACTCCTTATCAGGATTTTCTATGGTCTCTCCAGCATTATTAGTCTTCATAGGTATATAAGGACCATTGACAATAGCCCTCCAGGAATTTATATCAGTATCCTGGATGAAGTTCTTCATCCTGTTCTTTCAGAATGTGTAATTCGATCCGAAGAACAGAGGATGCCTGGTGATTGACAATCCTTCAGGGAGGATCTGAGTTCTCATTCCAGGGGAGGTGTCTGATGCTGTTGGCCATGGTTCTTTCCTCTAAGATTGTTAAATCTAAAATAAGAGGTTAGCTCTGATACCAAATGTAAGTCCCAAATAAGGCCAAAAATAGTATAAGATGGGGGTGAATTATACTTTTGAAAAATATTAAGTAGATAAAAAATCAGTGTAGAAATACTTAAACCGTTGAGAGAAGGCTCAGTAAGGATGGTGCTTAGTATGCTGAGAACTGAGATCGATCAGTTCAGACTGACTTCAGTGGGTTGACTAAAGATTATAGTTTAGACTAAAATCAATGGACTGGTGTTCAGTATACTTGTCTGTCTTAAACCTTTCAGCTCGGTTTGGTCTGTACTTTCACAATAGCTTAGTTAGAAGATTTCAGTAAGATAATAAAAGTGAGAGTTTAGAATGTATTGCGCAGTAAAGATAAAGTAAAGAGTTCAGAGATTAGAAAAAGATATTTAGCGATTTATATAGGTTCGGCACATACTTGCCTGCATCCAGTCCTCAAGGTACCATCCCTTGAGAGTTTAATTCATTAAGAATCCTTTTATGTAGGAATCAAACCCTTTACAGCTTAGTCTCTCAGCTTGATTGAGTACCGTTCTGTAACACCCCGGGTCTGATCAGCTGGCCCCACAAACCACTACGAGTCTTTCCAGCATGCTTTGTCCTCACTCGCATGCTTCTTGGAAATCACTTCCCAGGAGGTCACCCATCCTAGGATTGCTCTAAGTCAAGCACGTTTAACTTTAGAGTTCTCATCAAATGAGCTACCGAAAAGAAGATGCATCTTTATGGTATAGGTAGCACATGTCAACCCCTATAAGCTCCTTCTTGATTGTACCGTCCCATGCCAGCACAGCCTCGAAGTCGCTTGCCTTCTTG
>CAOJCR012649143.1:0-11310 GCA_948330485.1 Euphorbia neoarborescens | reverse complement strand
GGGAAGGGATAACTGATTTGAAAAATGCTTGACGGATGGAAAGTAAAGAATGTTAATGCATAAAAAGACTGTTGATCTGAAAATGGTTATAGATTACTGATTTACATGTTAAACTCACTTGAATTATGTCTGAAATCTCTGCAATCTCAATGTTCAAAGATTTGTATATCTGTGTGTTTTTTTAAGTTGTTTTTACATCTGTTTTCTTTGGTTCTGGCTACAATTTTTGCATGATTTTTTGATCCTAAGAAGCGACCATTACATGCTAGACACTGAAGGAGTAGAAACCTTTTTGCTATGATAAATGAAAGCAATCCTTCAACTGCTCAGAATTGAGCAACCTAGTCCTTAAAGACTTTAATTCATGTCTCAACATATTTAGCGTAGATAAAATCAGGCTGCAAATAGCCCTAATTTTTGTTTAGAATTTGAGCTGTAAAATTGCAAGAGAAACATCAACTTCTTTGCGAAGTTCTTCATGAATGGGCATGTTTTGCAATTCTTACCTAAAACTTGGGCTGGTTGTACCTGTCGAAACTACATGGATTCTCACATATGAAAAACGATAGAGGCATTTGTTAACCCTTTGTTTTTGTCCTTAAAAAGCCAACTAAAAGTGAATTCCTTGTTTTTGTGTGGCCCCATTGAGCGTTCAACCCATATTTTTTGTTTTACCCACACATGTTAGCCACAAACTGTCACTCTAAATAAAAAAAAAATACCCTGGAGAGTCAAAGGAGAATCTTTAGCGTGAATAGCAAATTAGAATTTCAAGGACTCAGAAATTTTTAAAGATTACTACCTATATTCTTTTCAGTAATCTATCTTAGTAACCTCTCAGGTTGGAACCCAACACTTACTTCTTTGCCTTCTAAGGTTGCTCTCTCTTTTATTCTAATAAGTTTTGGGTTTTAAAAAAAATTAAATAAAATAAAAATAATAATATTCATAATATTCATAATTCTGCCTTAGGATTTGCAGAAGTTGTATCTTGAACTTTATGCTTTAAGGAGATTGTTATTCATGTCTTTTTGTTCCTTTGACTATCCTCTTACACAAAAAGCCTATTTGTCACACCCTCACCTAAGCCTTACGTTACAACCCTGTAAAAGCCCTCTTGATTTTGTATGCTTGAGTTTCACAAGTGGTAGAGATAGGACCGATGTCTGAGTCATGGTCCAAGATTACATCACATTACTGAATGAGAGTTCTGTTCTTCAAAAAGTTAAAAACCTAAACACCAAGTGTTGAGTGAACCCACTGAGGTGAGGTAGTCCTATTTTTGTTTATGCTAGCTTTTGAAATATGAAGTTTATTCTGTTTTCTCTAGGAAGTTTTTGCATGAAAAGTTGAGGGTTGTCTAGGAAAGTCTAGTAAATTTGGTCAATGCAATCTGTGAGCTCTAAATTGAGTGGTTGTTTGCTGTTGGTGAAGTCTTGATTGCTATTGTTTCCTGTGTTCAAAATGATCTGATCTTCTCATTTTTTCCTACTCTTTTTCTTCTGTCTTTAAAACACCTTTTGTTTTTGTTCTTTATTCTTATTGAGATTGCTTGAGGACAAGCATCGTTCAAGTGTGAGGGAATTTGATAAGAGTAATTTATACTATTAAGATCAACAATAAATCAGTAAAAAGGTATAAATTAATGAAAGAAATAAGAAAAAAATGCTTATAAGTGTTATTCTTTGCAGGTTGCACTACTGATAAGAGAGCAGAGAATTTGGGCAATCTTGTAAGCAGAAGGAAAGGTTATTGAGAGAAGCAGAAAAGAGGATGGAGCTGAATCTCTGAATTTTAGGTAGATCTGACGCAATTAAAGGAAGCCCTAATTTTTAGGATGGGAAAATCTTATCTAAATCTTATTCTGTTTAAGAATTAATATTTTGTGTGGTTGAGATACATTTCTAACTTGGTTATTATTTTGTGTGGTTATATTAGTGCCACATCACTTTCCTTTTTAGTTTACATTTCCTCTTTAGTTTACCTTTCCCCAACTCTATAAATATGTTCTTGAGGGAAAAGAAAAGTGGGATCATTCATCAATTAGTAGTAGGAACGCTTTTCATTTTTCTCTTTAATATAATTCAGTTTTTGAGTTTAATTATTGGTTATTTTTCTTTTAATTATTTTATGTTAATTATGTTTATTAGTGAGTAGTCTTCTTTTAGGCTGAGCTAACAAGCCTATTAGGTCTGGGTGAGGTTTTCGAGCGAGGTTGCAGATAAATGAAAAGTAAGTTTTGTGGAGAAAAAAGAAAGTTTTATGTGAGAGTAGGATCCCTCTTGTATATGTAGTATTCTTAATGAGACGGACCAAGTGATTTAAGGGTACGGAACCATCTTCCATACACACTTTCTCTATTGAGACGGACCAAGTGATTTAAAAAAGGTGCTGAGAGGTTTTTACTTAGGTAGAATGTTTGCTGTTCATAATGCTTGAGTGAAGACTGAGTGAGGCGTAACAACAATCTTGGTATAGATCTTAAAGATCTAGATGAGGTCTCACGATAAACCTACTTATTAGAGGGCAAGAAACCTTGGACTGTAACTTCCTTTTATTTGCAATACTTATTAGGAAAAGTAACCCAGATCTGTCAATGTTGTGTTAGCAAAAGCCTCTACTTTCCCATTGTTATTACCTTTTTCTATTTCTCTTTTATGCAAGATCTCATTTTAAGATTTACTCATTACATTTACTTGTTATTATTACTTCGCAACCTTTTTTATAACTGACCAAATCTCACAGATTTCATAAGAAATTCATGAAATTTCCCTACTTCCTATGGAATACGACACTTGGCTCACCTATATACTACAAAATGAACTTGTGCACTTGCTAGTAGACCATTTTAAGGCGAACACCTTGTAAGTTAATACCCAGTCTTTTACCTGGCACATACCTCCTCTTAGCCATGTATGGTGGACCCATTTTGGGATGTTTGGAAGAGGTCCATTTTTGTTAGGAACGTTGGCTACCTAAAACCCGGTCATGGGCTGCTTAACAACATTCAGAAAGCTACCACAGAAGGTTGGTCTACTTTTAAGGTCACAATCCACCCTTTATACGGTACCTTGACTTTTTGGTGGAGGATTGGGGGCACACCTCCAAGTGGCTGAAACCATGGCCTTCCCAAAAGCAAGAAGAAGGTCACAAGTATGTCAATGATAGTAAACTCAACCGTAGAATTTATTTCCCCTACTTCCACATCACCTTTAAATTTCCTGATAACTCTCCTTTTCGAATTATAATACGCTCGTATCATAGTATGCGACTAGGATAAGGCTTCTTCTGATAGGCACAGTAGAAGAAGTACTTTCGAGGGATAAATATTAAATTTAGAGCTATCATCTACCATAACGCATGACATGACATAATCCAAAATCTTCCTCCTCAGGTAGAGTGGCTTGTTGTGATTGATGCCTTCCAAGGGAAGGTCTTCCATTCCAAAACTGATCTTTCGGTTTCTCTCCCTTTTTAGGTATACCTCACCCAACACATAGCAAATTTCTTAGAGAGAAATCATGGTTGTTACATCCGCTTCTATAGGCCTACGCACTATTGCCTCCCTGTGTAGTTTTGACTCTATCAATAATTCCAATAGACTTGTCTTGGCTTATGTGTTTTTTAGTTAACCACTAGGGGAGCTACTTGCACTTTAGGCTCAGCTACCTTTTAGGTTTGGTTAGTTTACTGATAGGTCCTGCCACTCCGGGTGATGTGGTGGATACACCCCCCTCAACAGTAACTTCTTCCTCTCCTCATTTCAACCAAATAAGCTAGCTTAGGATCTATGAATGGAGCTTCTTCATCATCATCCAAATAAATGGTGCTCAGGTTAATTGGCCCCTCTTTGCCTTTGTCATCTTTTCACTTTTGGTAGACTTATTGTCCCTTTCATTGTTTACTGCCTGAGTTACCCTCGAAACTGCTGGGTTTACATTTTTAATTTGGGCAAACACAAAGTTTTCTATTCCTCTAGATTGAATCATGTTAACCTGACCCCTAAAATTTGGCAATGGATTTGATTGCACATTTGGTTTCAATTGAGGCACTTGAATTTTCTCCTCCCTGGCTAGCTATCTGATGGTTGTCATCAACTTATGGCAAATATCAATATGGTAGCCCTTGATAGTCTGTAAGACTTTGGCATACTTCCAATATCAAGACAATCTCATTGGATCTTGCAAATTGAGTGGCTAGTACCAGATATGAGGTATATGGAAGGATGATTTATTACATGAATATAATTTGTTAAATCATATTGGATTTAATAGATATTAAGTCTAGTTTATTTACATAGTGTAATGAATCAATTGATTATCTGGTTAATCAGGTTAATTGGATTATATATGCAAATAGTTAATTAAATAGTCTCCATACAGCTTTTACATAATTAATTTATAGGAAAACATTAATTAGTATGTGGTTATGTGGGGGAAAATGACTTTTGTACAAATTTAATTTGGTCCAATTAATTCATATAATTAAGTTTACCCTATATTTATTTAATTATGGTTTTTTAATTTGATAAATTAAAAGTTAAAAGCTTAATGTATAATTAGATGAAAGATTGAGGACCAAAAGGGATATTTTGCACCTAAAGGGAAAAATTGTAATTTTTCCCTAAAGTTCAAAATGGTCTTTTCATAACCATTTGGAGGCCTAAAAATATGAATGCTTAGCTGGGGATTTGGTTGGTGAATGCTTAATTGTTTAGTGAGAGAAAATTAAGAGGAGTGAGAGCTTGATTTTTTGCCACTGAAAATCCAATAGGCCAGTGAGGTTTGGCAAAATCAAATGACTTTTTAGCAAGACTTTGATGACTTTCTTGGGGTATATTCTTATCCTCTGTCCTCTCGTGTCCTCATTTCATCTATTCAAAGTGCCCCTCTAGCACGGTTTTGGTCTAAAGAGCCAGTCGTGCATTAGAATTTAGAGGGTTTGTTTTTCAAGCAAGCAATCTTATAACGACTATAAGTTTCTTGAAAAGTTCCTTCCATATTTTTATGGACACTTACTCTTTGGAAGAGTAAGTAAAAATATAGTGGTTATATAAAATACCAGTTCAGCAGCACTTGGCTCGAGGGGACTGGACAAGGAAAAATTTAAAATGGACGCTTTTTGTTGCACCATTTGTTTTTCTTGGAACTCCCCATATCGCAACAGTGGTATCAGTGTCCAAGGTTTTCATAGGAACTAGTATTTTAGTTAAAACTATATTTTATTGATTTTTATGCTATAGTGATTTTTGGGATTTTTAATATTTTCCCTGTACAAGTTTTCTCTATTTTTCTCAAAATTATACATGGGCTGTTAGAAATAGGTTGGATTATTTCTTTTTATGTTTATGTGATAATTTCTGGTAATTATAGAATTTTTTTGTTTTTTTTGGAGTTTTTGGATTTTGTGGGATATTTATAGTTTTGGAATACGCCCGAATTATACCGAATTGCTACTGGATTTTCAAGAAAAAATAACATGTGTTTGCATGTGTTTTTGGTGATAAAATGTCACCAATGACCAATGGTGCTGCTAAAGACATTTGAGCTAGCCAGAATGACTAGTAAGCGTGCATGCATTACATACTCATTACCAGCTAGGCCACATGATGGAGTCCCGTGGGCATTGCCATCTTGCCGTTGGCTGCTTCCGCAAGGGAGCAGCACTAGTAGCCTACCCACAACATGTTGTTGGCCATATGCTATGCCTGTGGGGTGTTGGACGCAATGTAAGCTATAGGCTAGTAGCTCGGGTGAGTATGGCCCATAGGCAGCATAGGGCCCGGTGATATTGTCTAACCTTAATTTTTCTATTTCCATAATTTTGGTGTTTTAATGGGTTTGGGTCAGTCTGATACACATTTTATTAACCCGTGTTAATTTTATTGTGTATGAAATTATTTGATTATGCATATTTAATTTTTATATCACGGATATAATTAATTGAATATGGACTGTGGGTTGGTCTAGGAGCCCATGGAACGAGTTATATTGAATGGCTATAGATTTGGATTTACAACAATTCAGTGGGAGCCTTAAATTTATTTGATGGGTACTAATTGGTTAAGTTGTAATGGTCAAAGTCTGGCAACCATCACTTAACGATTGGATATAATTAAAACTAGATAAGTGGTTGATATTGCCATTGCCATGCATCGTTTATGTATAATTATGCACGACAGGTACAATATTATTGTATGTTTATTATTAATAGTACCTTTGGGCCCTAATTACAAGATCAATTATATTTTATTTAATTTTAGGAAATACACCCTGTGTGGTGTTAACTTGTTGTAATTTATTTATTTAGTTATTTATAGTTTATACATTTTATGTAAATGTAATTCAACAAAGCCCAAAATGATGGAAGGCCCATAGTGCAAGCCCAATTGATAGAGGAACGGTAAGTGTAGGCCCGATGCAGTAGAAGCCCAGTCAAGGAACCCAAGTAAACTACAAACTAAAAGCTAATGAATTTTTATAATAGTTAGTCTAATTATTATAGCTTTTACAAGTGCTGTAATATAAGGCCCATCAGTTACCTGTATAGTATGTTGCATTCATGTATATTTTATATGGTTTTATATATCTTGCCCGTGATTATACTTGCTAAGCCATTATTTAAAATGAATCCAAAGTAAATATCAAGTCCTTTAAATGTGATTTTGAGATTTATAATCCAATCCAATTATTGACGTCTCACTGTACATTAATTTGATGTAGGGTGAATGGATACCTAATTTTAAACTTCCATCTATAATAGATTTATTGTATGGGATGTGCCAAAGCCCACCACATGATAATTGGTCTCAGACAAGTGGGTTCATTATTAAGGTATGGCAATAGAGTGAATAATTATTTCTGACTCTACATAGGTTATAGAGAAATTCCTTACCCAGCACAAGGGTAATGTTCCATAAACCCTTCAAACTAAGAGTCTATAATGTATGGTTCAGGTTGTTAATTCTACCAAATAAGCTATGATAGTTTTATATAACAAACTTAGTTTGGACTATTAGCAGTATCATTATGGGTCTTGGTCAAGACAACCATTTAATCACCAATGAATATAAAAATTGGATTAGTTTATGTTAATGGTTGTATTTAAAGTCCTTTGTTTCTAACACTGCATTTTCTTTCTTTTCAAAGAAAAGTTCAAAATTTCTCTCTCTCTCTCTCTCTCTCTCTCTCTCTCTATATATATATATATATATATATATATATATATATATATATATATATTGGCTGCATCATCAAGTAGTACTAGTTTTTCTCTCCGATCCATTCTAGAAATGGAGAAACTGTTTAGAACAAATTTCTTAGACTAGTCTAGGCACTTACGTATAGTTCTAAGATAAGAGGTGAGGGAATATATTTTAGCCAGCCATTACCAGCTGAGTGACCATTTGGTCATATAGTGATTGCCTCACAGTAAGAACTCTATGAATAATATGTTCATGATAACCATGATGTGACATGTCTTCTATTAGGTATGATGGTCTCTAAACTGGAAAAATAGTTCATAAAGAGGTAATCCTTTGAGATCATATGCACCTTGAAAAAGATGTACCAAGATCAAGTGAGTTATGAGAGGTACCTAATAGTAAAGACACTACTTTCCTACAAGAAGGCACCTGGGACATTGGTGAGTACTCACATGCTCAAGATCAATATGTATGTGGATACACTAGGCCATCTTGGGATGCTTATCCCATAGGAAGTAACTTTAGACATTATTCTGGGATCCCTTCCTAAGTCTTATGATCAGTTTATATTGCATTACCATATGTAAGGATTGGCTAAGAATATTTCAGAGCTTCAAGGAATGTTGAAGCTGGCAGAACAATCGATTAAGAAGAAGACTAAGGAAGCTCTACTGGTAAACAAAGGTAGTCATCCTATTGGTAAGGGTAAGGGTAAGGCTAGATCTAGAGTTAAAGCATGAACGGTAAGGCTAAAGTTGAGGCGGATGAAACTAAAACCCAAGTTTCCCCTGAAACACATGCCATACTTATAGAGAAAAAGGATACTGGAAGAATAGTTATCCTAATTAAAAGGGGAAGCAACTAAAGACCGAAGCTAGTGGTTCAAGTACTTAAGTTATTGAGATTAATCTGGATATTTCCACATCCCTGGTTATTGATACTAGTTATGGTTCTCACATTTGTTATAATGTGTAGGAACTCAAAAATAGGAGATTACTAGGATCTGGTGAAGCAGATTATCGAGTCGGGAATAGGGTAAAATTCGAAGATCTCAACGTCAGGATTGTCACTTGGAGATACCTAGTAGTCATGTTTTCATACTTAGGGATTATTATTATGTACTTGCTATTTGCAGGAATATTATTTTAGTTTCTTAGTTGGATATTGAAGGTTTTTTTTCAATATCGGACATGGTATTGTAAATATTAAATGTGGCGATATTATTTATTGAACAACATTATTATGTGATGACTTATATGTTTGTATTTAAAATAAGATAATCTCATTTATAATGTTAATACTAGAATAATTAATGCTAATGAGGTTAATTCTATGAGAATCTAGCATTGTCGTTTAGGTCATATAAGCGAGAAACACATTACAAGGCTTCAAGCAAGTGGAGTGCTGGGTTCTTTTGACCTCGAGTTAATTGGTACTTAAGAATCTTATTTACATGGTAAAATGACCAAATCACCTTTTAACAAAATGGGTGAAAGGGCTAGGGGGTTATTGGACCTAATACATTCAGGCATATGTGGGTCCATGAGCACTAAAACTAGGTCTTGGTTTTGACTTTATTACTTTTATTGATCACTTTGGTAGGTTTGGTTCTGTATACCGATTGAAGAAGAAATTAGAGGTCCTTGATATCAGAGAGGTGAATATATGAGCCAAGAGTTTGACACATATTTGAGAGAATGTGGATTTTATTTCAACTCATTCCTCCTAGGACACCATAATGGAATGGTGTGGCTATAAGGAGGAATAGTGCTTTATTCGACATGGTCTGCTCAATGATGAGTCAAAATATAATTTCTATGTCCTTTTGGGGTTATGCATTAGAGATAGCATCTTTTACATTAAACCATACACCGAATAAGGCGGTTGAAAGAACTCCATATGAAAAACAGACAGGTAGAAGCCTATAATTTCTTTCAAGAAGATTTGGGGCTGCTTTGCAATAGTTATGAAGTGGACAAGTGGCAAACTAGAGTCCAAATTGGTCAAGTGCCTAGTTTTGGGTTACCCTAAGGAAAGTGAGGGTCGTTTCTTAGAATAGGTCAAAGTATTTGTGGACAAAGTATTTATGGCTAGATTGGGTCATTTATTGGAAGAGGAATTCCTTTGCAAGGAAAGTAGTGGGAGTAGGGTTGAACTTGATGAAGTTCACAATCCACAACCTCAAGATTAGGACTTAGTGATGAGCCAGCTCTATAAGAAATTGAGGGGTGGGCTAGTTACATAAAACCTTAAAAAGTCTAATAGATTTCATCATATGCCAGAAAGATATGGATTTTTGGTGGCTAATGATAGGGATCTTATGATCTTTGATTAGGAAGAACTCAAAAACTATCAGGAGGCAGTTAATAGCAGACTATCAGATGAATGTCACAAGGCCATGGCATTTGAAATTCAATCAATGCATGATAACAAAGTCTGGCACTTGGAGGATCCACCTCCGAATGCTAAGGTGATTGGTCGCAAGTGGTGCTATAAACTTAAGGCCAATAATACCTTTAAGGTATGACTAGTGGCGAAAGATTTCAAATAAGTTCATGGTATTGACTATAGTGAAACTTCCTCACCTGTTGAAATGCTCAAGTCCATTAGGATACTATTAACTATAGAAGCATGGTTTGACTATGAACTATGGAAGATGGATGTCAAAAATGCTTTTTTAAATGGAGAGCTACTCGAGGATGTTTATATGACAGAACTAAGGGTTTTGAGGATCGACATTATTCTAACCAAGTGTGCAAGCTTGATAAATCTATTTATATTATAGAACTAGAGGTTTCACAAAGCTATTAAAGAATATAGTTTTGCGCAAATTCTGGATAAGACTCATGTATACAAAATGGTAAAGGATAAAGCTTCTACATTCCTTGTGTTATATATTAACGACATCCTTCTTATCATAAGTAATATTTTTTCATTGCAAGGGGTTAAGCAGTGGTTGAGTAAGTGATTCGCGATAAAGCATTTGGTCAAAGTTGAGTTGATCTCTGGGATCCAAATCTATCATGATAGATGACGTTGGATTCTAGGCCCGAGTTAGGAGATGTATAGAGATAAGGTTCTAAAACATTTTACGATGGATAAATCAAAGAAGTTTTTCTTACTTGCGTGCCATGGGTTGAAACTTAGTCGAAATAACTCCTCTCAGTTAAAGGAGGAGAGGGAATGGATGATGGGGATACCATATGCTTTGGCTATTGATTCGATCATATACTCTATGTTATGTGCGAGGCCTGATGTTGCATTTACACTCAGTATGAGAAATAGGTACTAGTAAGATCCCGATGAGGACTACGGAGTGTTGTCAAAGTAATGCTAAAGTACATTAATCAGACTAAGGATTATTACTTAGTGTATGGTGGCCAAGACGAGTTAGTAGCTAGTGGGTATACTTAAGCTAGTTTTGAGACCGATGAGGATAAAAAGAAGTCACAGTCTTGTTACGTGTTTCTCTTGAATAGTAGTTCATATTAGATATGTGTAGTTCTAAAGTATTTTGTTGACGAATGAAATATGATGGATCTTCATGTATGCAACTCTATCCATGTTTATTTAATGAAAGGTGTTTGAAGTTACCTTTGCTTTTTCATTTTTCTTTCCTTACTTTCACCAACACAATGAGGACATTGTGTCTTTTAAGTGTGGGGGTGCGTTGTCTAGTTTTAGTTGTCTAGCTTATATTCTTTGTTTGTTCAAAATTGAGCCTAAATTCAAAATTTTTTTGAATATATGCACAAATACATAAGGTTTCTATGCAATTCTTACTAGCTATCTTAGTTATCCATAGCAAGTATATTAGTTTGTCCTGAAGTATGAGTTTTATAGATACTTTATTCTTCTTTAGCATATGATTAGTTTGAATTTAATGGTTATTTGAATCCAAGATTTATTGAATATTTGAGCTAAATTCATGCTAGTTTAGTATATTTTGTAGTGTTATTGTGAGCTGATAAGCACTCAAAAGGAGCTTATTTGGTGTACTTATATGGTATAAAGCATGTATATTTTGTGTTGTTTAATATATGTATTCATGTTATTTTGGTAGTAAACACTTCTTTTGTGAGGGCAAAGCTTGCAAGTCATGGAAT
>CAOJCR012647533.1:0-10803 GCA_948330485.1 Euphorbia neoarborescens | reverse complement strand
GAAGAAGGCACTAAGTCCCAAGTGCCATTTTTAATAAGAGCCAAGAATTCATCCTTCATAGCTGCTCTCCATTCGGGACTTTTAGCAGCTTCTTTGTAGGAAGTTGGTTCAATAATAGGATCACTAGTTGCAATTGCTTGTAGGTCAAGCATTTCCCTTGGCTTTAAGGAACCCGTCTGAGGACGAGTAATCATCCGTCTCTGAACTGGTGGTTCAGACTTTGTGTCAACTAATGGATGGTGATCAAGAACAAGAGGCAGGCTTAGACTTGCACTAGTGACTGGTGAATCCCGTGAGGATGGGAGACTAGTCATAGTCCGTGTCCTTATAAGAGAATCAATGTCCAAGTGATGCACAGGAATTAGGGAATTGGGACGTTGATTTGAAGGTATCGGTGTTTCGGGATCAATATGAGGTAAGGACGATGATGATGTAGGTGATTTGGAAGGTTTAGTGTTTGGAGAAGGTTGAGGTAATGTAGGCCGAATTAGGACTGGAGGCGAAGGAAGTGAAACGGTGAATGATGAATGATCACCCGGAGTGATTGAAGTAGGAGCAACATCATCATCTCGAACTGTAAAAGGAAACACCTGTTCATCAAAGAGTACATGACGTGAGACAAAAATTTTAAAAGTACGAGGATCAAGACACTTGTACCCTTTATAAACTTTGCTACAACCAATAAAAACACAAGAAACAGAACGATGCTCAAGTTTATTTTTAGCATACGGACGCAACCAAGGATAACAATGATATCCAAAGACACGGAGAAAAGTATAATTAGGAGAAATAGTAAAAAGTTTGTGATAAGGATTATCAAATGCAATTTTGCTAGTTGGCATGCGATTAATATTGTAAACAGCACATTCAAAGGCTGATGTCCAGTATTTTGTAGGCATGTGACTGTGATAAAGCAAGGATAGCCCAGTTTCAACAATATGACAGTGTTTTCTCTCCGCTCTCCCATTTTGTTCAGGTGTATGAGGACATGAGACTATATTATTAATCCCATTATGCTTAAGATAATCAGTTAATGCCTGAAATTCTCCCTCTCTCACTCCCCCCCACGATCGGATTGAAAAAATTTTATATGTGTCTGAAAGAATTTTTCAACCATGGTTCGAAATTGCACAAATATAGGAAGAACATCAGACTTCTTTTTCATGAAGTATATCAAAGTATATTTTGAGTAATGATAAAAAAACAACACATAATAAGAATACCCATCAAAAGATTTGACCGGAGACGGTCCCCAGACATCAGCACAAATAAGTTCAAGTGATGAATGAGAGATAGAAGTAGAATCAGAAAAAGATTGTTTATGACTTTTGCTCACAGCACATGCATGACACAAGGAAATATTGGAATTGTGAAAAGAGATTTTATTGGAATTCATTGTGTGTTTAACAATAGGTAAAGCAGGATGCCCCAAGCGGGCATGCCAAACATCCAAACTAGCTATATTAGCACTAATCAACGACTGACTCGGTTCCAAGCAAAGACTATAGAGCCCATTATTACTCCGGCCTTTGAATAAGATCACCTTTGACTCCAAATCCTTGATAATAAAACAATCAGAGAAAAATTCAACAGAGACAGGATTAGAATTGGTTAGTGCAAAAACAGATAACAAATTACGATTAGCTTTAGGAACATGCAATATATTGCGGAATTGAAGAGCTTTAGAACCGAACTTAAAGGAATTCTCACCAACATGAGAAATTGGAATATGCATACCATTTCCAACTTGCACTTCTTCAGGACTGGAGTATTCGGAGTGAATAGCTAGGTTTTCCATATTTGAAGTGAGATGATATGTTGCTCCCGAATCAACAACCCAAGGTTGAGATTGAACATTTGTGGTGGCTATGTTGGATGTGGGTGAATGGAAGTTAGGATTTCTTGGCATTTTTGGACTGGAACATTGATTTGAATGATGACCATAGCCTCTGCAATTGTAGCACTGATCCTCATTATTATACTGCCAAGAACTGGATCCACTGCCCGAACCAAACCGCTGACCAGACCGGTTCTGTCCGAATCTATTTGACCAGAATTGGGATTTTGATTTTACATAAATGAATTAGAGTTCCAAGTGGGATTGATCTACTGTCCACGACCTGAACTTCGCCCCCGACCATCGCTAACAGCCCTCTGCCTCGGCCTCCTCTTTGTCCGTGAACGGCAACCTGTGCCGTCGGTGATACAGAAGCGGAAACAACCGCCCTTGATTCTTGAAGTAATTTTTCCTCACTTAAAATTGATCCCAACAAAAAGTCAAACGACATTAGTTCAGCCTGAGAATTATAGACACGATTGAAATCATTATAATCCTCTCCCAATCCATGACAAATGAAGTCATTCAAATCCTCTTCAGAAACAGAATAACCAAAGGAAGCCAACTTATCGTGAATTGATTTGTCATGATTCACATAAGCCATTATTGAAAGATTACCTCTATTTAAGGTTTGCAATTCTCATTTTAGGATTTTGATTTGAGGTCTTGGCCCCATGGAGAAAGTGGTAATCAAACGATCCCAAACAGCCTTTGCAGTATTACAACCAACGAATTGCGGCACCAAATTATCAGAGATTGAATTCAGGATCCAATAAAGGATCTGCTGATCTCGACGTTCCCAGGCTTGAAAATCCAGACTCTCCTTTCCATTCGCTAACAATCTCGGCGGTGCAACTACGGTGCCATCAACATGGCCCATTAAGCCATACCCTTTCATTATTGGAATAAACAGTGCTCTCCAAACAAGAAAATTAAAGGCATTAAGTTTCGAATTGGTGTGAATGGAACTAGGAACTGAACTGAAAAAGGGTGGGACGGATTGAGAGTTATTTGTGTTTAAGATGTTATTGAGATCGGTGGTGGATGAATTGATTGTGGCAAACGAAGGAGAAGAAGAAGAAGAAGAAGATTCGGTGGCCATTGCGACAAAACTTACAAACCCTAAAGGAGATGCTCTGATACCATGTGAAGATGGGGAAAACCTTATTCTGTATCATTGATAGTGTGGTACATATACAAACCCTAATATGAGTAATTACAATTACAATCCATGTACAATTGCATAATAATACCCCAACTATATATTATCTCTTACAGTTTGATCTTAAAATATTTTCTTATACGTTCCCTGATTTTTGACTTTCATTTACTATGGTTTTTGAGCGTTCTCTAAATTTATTTTCTTTCATGAATTTTATACAATTTGATTTTTGACCATGTATGACGTGTTTGGTTTTGAGTACTTGAGCATGGTTTCGTAAGTTACTTGTCACTCAGTGGCAATTTTTTTTTCAGATGTTGCAGGTGCTATGTGATGTGTTGATGGAGTTACCGCTTTGGGTTTTGAGTGAAGATGTTTTGTTTGGAGTTAGTGATTTTAGACGTTTAATGTTGATGGAACTATTTGTTTAGTCTGAAATCATTTTGAATAAGGATGTCTATTTTTTTAAAAAAAATTGAATAATGAATTATTTATATTCTTGGTTTAAGATTTATTAGTAATGACTTGTTTAGTATAATGTTTCCGCCATTAGATGTAATAAGAAATTAGGTCGTCACAGTTTAAGTTTGAAAGAGCTTTCTTTTTGGTATTTTCTTTTGTTCTTTTTGCTTTTGGAAGACAAAACAAAGAAAAGAAAGTGAAGATATTGAAGATGAAGATGAATCTTGGAGATAAAAATAGAAAAGATCCAAGAAGAAAATGAATATGAAGATCAAGAGTGTAAGAAAAATAATCAGAGGAAGGGTCCAAAAGTAGAAGTTGAAGATGGTAGAAGAAGAAGAAGATGAGTGTAAGAATGCAGAAAATTGGTGAATATGGCTGCCAAAAAACATGGATCCCCCTCCCCTTACTCAATCAGAATTTTTCTCTTCTTATGGACCAAGTCAAGTTGGTCTTACCCCTAAAGGCCATACCTTTAAAATGCTTTCATTTGGTCTCATTCTAATTTAGTGCAAGGAATGGTCCCCTTATTAAATAAGTCCCAAAAGCTTTTTTATTTTATTTTTTCTTAATATTTTTTATTTATCTTTTAAGTCCGTAATTCAAAATTTACATTTTGTTTTATGGTCCAAAAATGCCAAGTCACATATGGCTCAAAAACTCAAAATTGTATTTTTATTTCATGGCACAAAAAGAAGGGATATATATTTTTATCTATTTTTAAGCCATGGATGTGTGGGCCTAAAGAATGGGCTTGGGCCAATTGGGCCTTAGGCCCACTCATCTATAGTGAACTTTGACCCAAGAAAAACACTCAAGAAACACTTGATTCTAGTTTTATGGTGCAGATATCGGAGTATTCAGATACCCTTTTAATCAATGTAAGTGAATATCGGAACGAGAAAACGTATCGGTGAATGTCGATTTCATCATTGCCCTAGGGAAAAATCCCGTGCTCACACCTTTCTTTCTACTTTCTTGACTTTTATTTCTCTCCTTTCGGTTAGGTAGTTTCTTTTGGATCAATGGTTGCAAATAGATCGTTGAAATCAAGAAATGCTTCAATCTTCGTTCTCTAGGAAACATCATCACTTGACCCATCAAAGAGACTCATCTCGATCTTGAATGATGCCATTGCTAATCTTGATCGTTTTATCTTCAATAACAGAGCCTTTTTTCCTCATTCAATCATCCATGCTCATATGTAAGAGTTTTGGTATGGATCTGATACCAAGTGTTGTGAAAGTTTCCCAAAAACTCTTAAGCCAATTGAATGAAACAGAAATGTAAGAATCATAGCACTTGAAATGAAAATAAAAAATAGTGTATGCTTTGAAGAAGACGCTGAACAGTAAACAAGAAACACCAAATTTACCCTGGTTCAGCAAAGATTGCCTACATCTAGCAAGAAGAGTCTTTGATTGATAAGTAAGATTACAAGAACTAGTTATAGATTGCAGATATTGAGCATCGATTAAATTTTTTATAAAAAGAGAACACTTATATAGGACTTTAATACGGCAGTTATCTAGAAAGTTGTTGGCTTCAACTAATTTTTAACTGCCTTATTACAACCTCATTAAACAGAACCGTTCCCTAAATCAACCCTGTAATCAAACCAACACTTTATTCGATTTTGTCTAATTCTTCACAAAATTGATTCAATAATATATTAATAAATTTAATCAGTTTATTGGTCAATCCAATTTTAATACTATTAGTAAATTGAATTACTAGCTACAGCCCCCTTTTACTACCTACCACCCTCCGAAAGACATTATTGTCTTTGCTTGTGAATTGTAACTTCAATAAAAAAAAATTTCTCAAACATTCAAATATTTAAAATTTAAAAAAACAAAATTTATTTTAAATATTTAAAATGAAAAAGTCGAAAATTATTTTACGATAAAGCAACAAGAAAACAAATCTAAAATTAAACTAAAAATACGACGGTGAATGCCTATGCGCCCCCGTATGCATACACCAGGCCTCGTCCCGACAAGCACCAGGGCTAAGTGCGACAAGGCACATCTTTGGTTCGCATAAACCGAATTCAAGAACATCCTGGGCGCCCTCGAGCGCATCTCGACTTCCCCATCGGTCATGGAAAATGTCACAGATGTGACTCTGCTGTCAAGTGCATCTCTGATGAGTTTTAGACTAATTTTAAGGATCTTTTTACAGTAAGCAAGTTTTTATTATTTAATTTTACTTTATAGATTTAAATTTTAGCGAATATGATTAACTTTAATTTTAGAAAAAAAAATTATCGTGCAAAGAATTTTCAAAAGTTTCGAGAGATGCTGCCCCTAGACCCTGTAGGGGCACTACCCCTAGACCCTACAAGGGGCACTATCCTTGGCCATATCGGCCAATTGGGTAACGAACTTCTATGTTATCGTGTTGTTCTCATATAAAATATTTTCTCTTTAATATCCACGTGAAAAATGAGAAATTTTATATTTTTCACGCAGATCTTAAAGAGAAAATATTTTATAAGAAAATGAAAGGATAATATGATACCCCTCGAAACTTTTAAAAATTCGTTATACAGTATAAACATTTTTTTAATTGTACTTAATCGCATTCGATAAAATTTAAATATATAATGTCACAACAAGAAATCATAGTAAGTGTGACAACAATTTAATTGTCACTCTAATTATTGTCACAAAACATTCATCATACGTTACAATAAATTGAATCTTTATTACAAAAGATCATTCTGTGACAACTTTTTAAAAATTATCACAAATAAATAGTTAATTTTGTAACAATGATTTATTAGTTGTAACTAAAATTTTAATATGACAAGAAATCATAGTATGTGTGACAACAATTTAATTGTCACATAAAAAATTCATCATATATTACAATAAATTAAATATTTATCACAAAAGATAATTTTGTGACAACTTTTTAAAAATTATTATAAATAAAGAGTTAATTTTGTAACAATAATTTATTAGTTGCAAATAAAATTTTAATGTGATAAAAAATCACGATATATGTGACAACAATTTAACTATCACTAAAATTATTGTCACAAAAAATTTATCATACGTTGTAATAAATTGAATCTCTACTACAAAATAGAATTTTTTTGACAACATTTTAAATATTATCACAAATAATTAGTTAATTTTATAACAATGATTTATTATTTGTAACTAAAATTTTAATGTGACAATATACTTATAACAAAAAAATATTGAATGAGTGAAAAGTTAAAAAAAACTATCACAAATTATTTATTAATTTGTGATGACAGATTTTCGATGTGACTAAAATGTTTTTGTTATAATTAATAATTGTAGTAAAAGATTTAATTTATGTGACAATATATTTATAATTACCATAAAATTTAGTAGTTTAACAAATTTAAAAACTTGTAACTTTTTTTTAATCGATAAATGCTCTAATAGTGGTTTTTCCCAGACCTTCCGTCCAAGGACTAATCCACAAATTATTTTAAAAACTTGTAACTTTTAATTAATAAATTTTGTGTTAGTAATTTTTACTTCGAACTGAAATTTTCTTATAACAATCAATGATTGTAGATAAAAATAAAAATATATTACAATATTTTTATTGGTGTCTCATAAATAATCAGTTGATAATAATATAAACTATTTTTATTTTTATTTTGTTAGAATTTTTTATTCTTAGTTAATTTATTTAATTCCAAATGAAATTATGAATTATTCCAAGACAGCGCTGTATGTTTCCTAAGTTTCGGATTTCTTAATTTTTTTCTCTTATTTAGTTTTACTTCTTTTTTTATTTTTTCCTAAAGTTCGTTTTAGTTTTCCCCTCTTTTTTGAGAAATTTACAAAATTAGACCCTTTTTTAGGCCTATTTACCTATCTAATCCCCTTCCCTATTTTTTTTTACCAAACTAGACACTTTCATTTTCTTTTTCCAAATATACCGTTGTCTATCCTAGTTTAAAATCTAACCCGTTTCATTTCTCACTTTCACATACAATTCATCATTCGTTCATCACTTTCCAAATGCACTTCCTGCTACGTTTGAGTTCATCGCTTATCATCCATCGCTTTTCAATGGCAAAGGCAAAGAAAAAAAGAAGGAAGGACCAAGAAGGAGGTATGTAAACTCATCTGTTTGTTTCTCTATCTCTTGAAAGAATTGTCATATTTTACCTAAAAGCGACAACTGCGATAGTGTAATGAACTGTCGTATTTTACGCTAACGCAATCAATGCGACAGTAGTAACCCCTAAATTATTTCTGTCGTGTTTGAGACGAATGAGATGGGTTATGGTAATTGTGAACTGGTTTTCAGTGCGCTTAATTTTCTTTTCTTTTATAGAATGACTCCTCTAAAAGGAGTAAGACGGAGACTGATTACATGTACGGGCGAACAATTGGATCTGATACTCATGTGACTGTCAGATTCTATAGTGTTTCAGGACTAAGACGGAGGCTGATTACATGTTTGACATGAAGTATTGTTCAAGTCTTCTTCTTGAAAGAATCGTCGCATTTACCCTAAATGCGACAAATACGACAGGATTAAACCTAAAACACACATGTCGCATTTGTCGCTTTTTGCGACTATTGAAGTAGTGTTCAAGAGCTTAAAGCTTTATCCTGGATGAACAGGAGCCTCCAGCAATGCAGGAGAAATGTCTCAGATCATATAAAATTTTTGACTCTAACTTTTCTGTCATGCAAATGCTGAAAGACATGTACGGGGGAACTATTGGATCTAATGCTCGTGTTACTGTTACATACAGCAGTGATTCAGGAGTAAGACGGAGGCTGATTATATGTACGAGCATAAAGCCACTTTTAGAGCCTCTTATTACTCCGGAAAGAATCGCTTGAGCTGCGTAATAGTAGAGGTTAAAGAAAACGGAGTTGTGTTCACTGCGATATCCTATCTATTTGTTCATGTTCCTTCTGAAAGAATTGTCGCATTTAACCTAAACGTGACAAATGCAACAGGATTATGCCATAAACATATCTGTCGCACTTTGTCGTGTTTATGACAACTGAAGTCAAAGAAGGAGAAGTCACTTCTATCAAACTTTCATATGCCTGGTCAGGATGAACTTCTGAAATCAGAGTAGGAGAAGTCGCTTATATCATGCAAATGCTAAAAGATATTTGTGAGTGTAGTAGATGTTATTGTTGTAGCAATTTTCGTATTATGTCTGTCATCTTTTGTATCAAATGGGACTATTGTGACATCAGAATTTGTATTTATAATATTCATTAATAATAAACATTTATAATATACAATGAATTTTTCATTTACAACAAGAAGTCTAGATATTGATTCTTGTATCAACAGATATATATTTCTCTTCAAATGGAAACCAAACTGATCATTTGAAGAAAATACGAAAAATGCGACCAATTTCTTTATGGTTTAATCATGTGAACCTGTTGCATTTGTCGTATTTTCTTCAAATGTGACAGGTTCACATAATTAAACATTCAAACAACAAACAAATCGATAAAATATACCCATCGAAAATCGATAAAATAATGATGGTGTAGCTCCCATTAAGATTGTACTCATTAGTCCGCCACATGGATTGTACTCGTTAAACTTTCATTTAAGAGATTAACGAGTACAATCCGAGTGGGGGATTGATTAGTTCAATATTACTTCAAATAAATGATATAATTATTGCAGAAGGAAGAGCTGTAGAACTTCAAATAAGGAAGAAAAGCATATAGAAGGAGGCAATTGCCCATGTCATATTTTGTTTTATTTTAAAATGCGACGGTAGCATGAACATTATCGCATTTGAGAATTGTCGTATTTTATACCAAATGCAACAATATTGCACATTGTTCTTTAACAATTCTGATATAGGCA
Organism: Euphorbia neoarborescens; assembly: GCA_948330485.1. Taxonomy (NCBI): domain Eukaryota; kingdom Viridiplantae; phylum Streptophyta; class Magnoliopsida; order Malpighiales; family Euphorbiaceae; genus Euphorbia; species Euphorbia neoarborescens. The sequence goes on along the minus strand of CAOJCR012647533.1, from coordinate 1,489 downwards.
ATAACCTCCTTCAATGTCATATTCGTCTTAATTATCGCAGAGATAGAAATGCGACAAATCTGTATCTGAAAAATGATGAAAGGATAATAGAAAGTGATAAACAAAAACGGAATACGTAAAAGTGAAAATCAAATGGAAAGGATGATGGTAATAAATAGGTTGAAGGGAGAATTCCAAATGTTTCAAACTCTTGAGAATTCCAAACGTTTACGCTTCAAACTCTTGGGAATAGACTATTCAGGAATAGGATAGACAATGGTATATTTGGAAAAAGGAAGTGAAAGTGTCTAGTTTGTATCAAATGCTACAGAATTCCTGCTAATTTCATATTGTTCTTCAATGTCAGATTTTACTCTTTATCTCCTTCAAAGATTATCTTATCTAGACATATTCTTTGTATATTATAAATGTATTCTTTGTATTCTTTGTATATTATAAATGTTTATTATAAATGAATATTACAAATAGAAATTCTGATGTCGCAATAGTCACATGTGATGCAAAATACGATATACATAATACGACGATTGCTATAGCAGTAACATCTACTACAACAAAAACATCTACTGCAACAGAAACATCTACTACAGCAGTAACATCTACTACAGCAGTAACATCTATTACATTCACTTCTTTCAGCATTTGCATTTGTCGCGTTAAGGTTAAATGTGACAAGTCTTTTAAAAGGAAGACAAATGAAGAGATCGAATATGGCAGGGACATAACTCTGTTTACTTCGACCTCCACTGTGACGCAGTTCAAGTAATTTTTTCGGAGTAATCAGATGGTCGTACGTATAATCAGCCTCCACCTTACTCCTCAATCGCTGCTGAATCTAACAGTGATATGTAATCAGTCTTCATCCTACTCCTTTTTAAAGTTATGCTACCAAAGAAAAGAAAATTAAATGCAATGAAAACCAATTCGTATCTTGGAAAGGACTGTCGCATTTAACCTAAACATAACAAATGCGACAATACTTTCAAACACGATAATAAGTCTTAAGTGTCATATTTGTGACAATACTATCGCACTTGTCGCTTTCAGATTAAATATGACAATTCTTTCAAAAGGAAGAGAAACAAACAGATGGAGTATGGGTAAAACATATCTCCTTCTTGGTCCTTGCTTCCTTCTTCTTTTCTTTGCCATGAAAGGATATTTGGAAAGTGATGAACAAAAAAGTAGCTGAAAATTTATTTGCAAAGTGATGAGCGATGGAATGAAAAGTATGTGAAAGTGAGAAATGAAAGGGTTAGATGTAAAATGATGATAGAAAAGGGTATATTTGAAAAAAGTAAGTGAAATTGTCTAGTTTGGTAAGAAAATAAAGAAGGTGTTCAGATAGGTAAATGAGCCTCAAAAATAGTCTAGTTTTGCAACAAAAAAATACCTCTTTTTCCTTCTTTTTTAAGCCCATGATTTCCTTTCTTACTATATTTAAGAGATCGTATTTTGTTATAATTCAACCTTTATTTTTCTGCAATTT
>CAOJCR012644386.1:0-11320 GCA_948330485.1 Euphorbia neoarborescens | reverse complement strand
ATGGCTGCTGACATTAGCTTTTGATGGTTGTCTTGGTCATTTTTTGCCAGAAGTGTACTCTTATCAATCAGGGCTTCGTAGCTGGATTTATATTCTGTGAGAGCAGCATTTCTTTCATAAAGTGCCAAATCTAGCTTCCTGGCTTGGTTCGTAAATTCTTCCTTCAGTTGAGCCTCTTCTTTTTCATGAGTAGATAATAAATCGGAAAGGAAGAGGTTCTCAATCTTGAATGATTCTCGTATCACATGTTTTTGAACCTCCTCCACCTGATTGTCTACCCCTCGGTTGTATAGTTCGACCATAAGGGTAAGAGACTACATAATGACAAAAGTGTTTACTTAAGATACAAAGATAGATGGAGTAATGTACAAATGTCACCATTCCTGAGTGGCTACCTTAAAGGCTTTGCAAACTATATCTTCTGGGTTGGCACCCTCTATTTTTTGAAGGTCCCTAGGAATGAGGAAGTTGGCTCGCAGGTCAGTCTGGACCTTATCATGGGTGATCTGGATATCTTATCTATACTTATTCTCCTAGTATTTAGCCAAAGAGGGGGGAGAAGATGAAGAAGTTGGTTTCTTGCGGGAGGCAACCACCTCTTGGATCATGATAAAAAGTTAAAGAAATATAACCAAGCAAGAAGTTAAACAAACAAGTTTTGGTGTATACCTTCCGAGGGTTGTGCCTTTTTCTACATAGAGAGACATCTAGAGAAGATGGTTCATCTGTTACTAGGGGAATCTATTCCGGTTTTGCACTGGAGCGGATGTTATGGATGCAGATTTAGGTGTGGTAGGAAATTCTACTCGGGTATTCGAATGAGTTAGTCCTCTGTTCTTTGTCAAGGCTACGGATTCAACAGTCAGCAGGGAGTCAAGATCGGAATTTATGAAGATAAATCTAAAATAAACAACAAAAGTCAAGTCAATACCTTGGGTAACTTCAAAACCAGGTTTCTTTATTCTCCACCTCTAGGTATTTGGTATTGGATACACGAGAGGGGTTTTGTAAAGATAGGCATAGATCGCTTCTTTTTGAGTCTAACATCCCGAAGGAATATTCGAAAGCCTCGTAACACGACAATCAGACTTTTGAATGACATCCATACTCCAACTATTCTAATTTAAGGAGTTCCATATGGTGGGGAAAGGTTCCACTTGGACATCATCGTCGATCCGAATGTAGAACAAAAAATCCCTGAAGCCTTTCAACGAGGAAGGTCATTCTCGAAAATCATTCCACAAGTCCTCATTCTTTGTAAAGAATATAAACTCCTCTTTTTTATGGCGTATAGGCATCAACAATCATCGGGCCAGGTCCCCATCTAATTCAAAACTCATGTTCTAGCAAACTAAGACTTGGCTACAAGGTTGGTCCATACGTTGGGATGAAGTTGGGCTGGACAAAGGTTGAAAGCTGATAGGGTTCAAGCTGGGCCATATGACAACAGATAGTAAAATCCATAGCCTATGTGATGAAGGTAAATCAGAAAGTAAAGGGGAGGAGAATCCACCCGGTCTGAATGATTCGGCAAAAGGATATCCACGTAATTTAACCAGGGAATGTTTTGTCTATATTCACTTTTGTGAATAGGATGTACTTGGGACGTTATATCTTTAACCCTACCTATTTTTCGAGCAAAAGGACGACTTGGACTAGCCTCTGCTTATGACCGAGTATTCAAAGGAAGTTCTGAGTTGGAGGAAGAAGAAACGGTACTCATCCTAAGGCTCAAGAAGTTCAAAAATACCAAGATTCAGAGGATTGACTAATGGGCAAAAGATTTCTATTAGCCCCTATGGTTATTTTTAGGATCTTGTTAAAAAATACAGTTACGATATTGAAAAACCAAAACAGAACAAACAGTGCTAGCTTTATGTAAAAAAGAAATAGGAGATGGAAAAGAAGGAATGGTACCTGGTGAAGAATAGATTCTTGATTGGAGAGAAACTAGAAAATTCCGGGCGTAAACTTCTCGATAACGACAAGAAAATACGAATTTGAATTCTTGAAGAAAGTTAAAAAGAGGTAAAAGGGCGCTATTTATATAAGAGAGAAGAAAACCAAACGGCTGCATCAGTTAAGGTTCTCATAAAACAGGTTGATTGACAGGTGTCAGTAGCTTATTAGAAGGATCAATGCTCAAGGCGTTAGAGATCATAATTACGCTTTATAAATGAAATGATAGAAAAAGGCATGACGGTTCTGGTAAAAACCCCCAGGCTCCTTCCGGATCAGCCTTAAAAGTCTTCAGAATCACTAAGGGGGGACTACTGATGACAATCAGTAACATTTTTATCCGAATTCACGGATAAAGAGTCTAAAAGACCAACCGGATCAAGGTCTAGAGATCGGATCAAGGTCCCAGAGATCGAATCAAGATCCTAGAGGCCGGATCAAGGATCCTAGAGGCCGGATCAAGGGTTACAAAACCAGACAAGTCCATTAGTCAGATGCACCAATTTCTCTATAATAGAAAATGATGATGTAGACATGAAATTATACTGTGTCGAGAGCTGTCCCCTTATTGGGAGGCAAAAGGAATATTCCTAATAGAATTCAGCTATGAAACAACCTATATAAAGAGCTGTTTACTCACACAATGTGGTACAATTTTATCATCATCACCTCTTTTACTCTAAAAATATTCTCAGAAAGGTCATCTTCTGACTTAAGCATAAGAGAGTCCCCTAAACTAATCACCGCTGTTCTTTATTTCATTCTTTTTCAGGCTTTCCAGTTAGAATACGGTGACTGTCAGACGAAAAATATTTCGACAGAAATATCACAGCAGAGGATCCTTTTTTATTTTGGTTATTATGTACCGTAATTTAATTCCCAATAGAACTAGTCCAAGTTGAAACTATGATATTGTGCTTGACAAAGGATTCATGTTTCTTAAAAACTTTTTAAAAATTTTACAAAAAATAATAAAAACACTGGTGCGCTTCGTAGTGTCCCAAATTGTCTCCACTCACTGTGGTAACTCTGCTAGGGATATTCATAAAAAAAATTCATAAAATCATGAAACTTTTACAAGACATTGGAAAACCATTTAAAAATATTTAAATTGACAATTTTAAAGAAATATTTAAATATGCACACATTGGATTTATTTTCTCCCTTTCTGCATTGCAATTATTAGCTTCTAAGGTTATGCTACCACTTTTAGCCTGGCAATCCCGAGAAAGAATTTTATATGTTCTGCTAAATCATAAGGATGCCTATTGGAGGAGCCACTCATAGCCTCATATAAACGCCTTTAACTGGACCCTTATGTGGGAAGATGTAAGAAACATGTTTTTCTTTGGGAACCTTAGTTTGATCCAAATGGACTAGATTAAACTTTCATATAGTAGGCATACAAAGTATCCGTATGACTCCAAAATATGAAATAAAATTTATATAATTTGGCCTTTGTGATTCTCCATTAATGGTAAAGAGACATCTACATAAGGACAATTAGAACCTTTGACCACATGGAATTATAAGGTTGGGAATTAATGGTTCTCATGATATGCATACTTGTGTTGTTATTATGATTGCATTTTCACATGTCATGAATACTTGCATTTTATTATAAAATTTATATGCCATTCCAACCACATTTTATGCAACCACAAGGGCAGTAGACCTAAGTTGACATTAATAAAGTGTATCCTTATTTACTTATTGATAGGCGCATTTGGTAGCGGTTAGAAATAACTACCGAACTGCTTAACTAGGGTAGTGTACCCATCATTGTCAAGTAATAAATCTGGTCTCTAAGTCAAGGCATCGATCCCACAGGGAAAATACAAATAAGCACCAAACTACTAGGGTCCCTAACGTGTTTGAGTGAATAAATAAATTTAATTGATAGAACTGAAAATTAATCCTAAATTAACCCTAAATTAACATATACAGTGACCTTTCTCCTGTCTTGATTTGTACTAGCTTCAATTATTCTCCTAAGACTATTTATCCAACTTCTGAATATTAAACGGGGATAACACTTACGTAGAAATTCAATCAATTAAATAAGACTCAACTACAAACCCTAATTCATGCAAATATGAAAGCCAATTATAGCGTATCCACAGACCACAGTTAATCTCTAGTTTGTTAAGACCATTTTCGGAGGTGAGCTAGTTCTAGAGGTTCAGAAACTACGGGCTCATAAATTTCATCAAGTTGTCAATTCCAATGATTTCCTAGGGTTTATTCTAGGTAAAGACACGAATATGCACCTGACTAATAAATTTGGATCTCACAAGACTATAACTCCAATCACAAAACAAATTATTGAAATTCATAATTAATAAATCTAAATAATTAATCAACTCTTACGCAAGTGATGGAAAGATGTAATGAATTATACTCAAACAAGTTTGGTGAAGAATCGTAAATTAACAACTAATAAACATAAGAAAACTTATTCCAATTAACCGATAGCCATATTCAAAGGTAGGCTTATGCGAAGATGAACGCTATAGAAAACTTCAATCCGAAGAGAGTAATCGCAAACGGGAAAGTCAATGACAATAAACACAATTCCTTAATCAAAATAACAAATTGGCATACAAAACCTCTGAGGGAGTTATACGCTCTCTCAAGAGTCTAGAGTCATCAAAACATGGTAAAAATAAACCCTAATCGTGCCTATATAGGTTATAAAATAAAATTAATTAAACCTATGTTGTTTTGGAATAAAAATAGCATGCAACTCGCCGAGTTGTATGCTAAACATGCTGAGTTTTGACTTCTACCTCAAGGAAATATACTGAGTTCTGATAACTCGTCGGCATGTTTCATTCTGTCAACTTGGGCTACTTCAATCGCATTGAAACTCACTGAGTTATTGGTGTAACATGGCGTGTTTTCCTCCTTTTCTTTGATCTTTCTTATTTGCATTGCAACTCGCCGAGTTCTGTTCTTAACACAATGAGTTTCACTTCTGTTCCTTAACACGCTGAGTTCATGGCCAAGTTCAGCTTCTTTCCATCCTTCAAGTCTTCATATCTTTCACATCCGAAATCCAATTTTTGCAATCTTAGATCCGTTGGAAAGCTCATAGCATGAACTTTATCTTTCCTTTGACGCATATCTCTGAAATCCACCTCTAACTACCTCAAAATTTGGTCCAAAGATCTGAACTTACTCTTGCTCTATAATCGAACTCTATTACCCTATTCCTTCATTTCCTTATCTCGGGTTTCAACTCCCCTACACTATCAAGCTCAAGAAACAGGTCAAATTATACAAATCCTCGGTTTTAATGACCTTGGACCAAAACAAACCAAATTAAACATAAAATTACAAAAATATACACAAACTCAAAGCACACACGAAAAACGGAAAAAATGCAAGATATGCAATACAAAAATCCCAAAACTTAGTCAAATTATCCATAAACAAGGTTCCATAATGCTTAGATTATAAGGTCAAAACCGACCTCATCACTCATCTGTCTTTATCTTTAATCAATTACATCTGTCGATAATTGAACAGTAACTTGAAGGTATCACTAAAATAAAATTGTCTTACTTTTTTATATTTTTCGATGGACAGTTATTTGATGGCTAAGTCGCTCCAAGTGTTTCCCTCCAAACTTTCATTTTAGCGAATTTTGTTTTCCAACATAAAGTTAAATATATTAATATATAAGAAATATATTAATATTAAAAGGTCTTTTAAAAAATTTAAAAGTTAAAGGATATTTTTATTTAAATATATTAAAATTTAATTGGTTAATTTAAATATACTAGTAATATTTAAATAGTATTTATAAAAAAAGTATACATTTTTTTAAAAATTATCCAACATAAATTTTACTAAACATAAGTTTGATACATAATATAAAAAAGAATAATTATAAAAATAAATTAAAAGAATTATTTAATCGAGTATTTTAATTTAATAAATAAATAAATAAATAAATTATTTTTATAATACCAACCATAATTGGTAGGTGTTGTCTATCTAGTAAATGTGACATCACCTACCATTAGTAGGTAATTTAATAGGAGATTACCTACCAAAACTCATTGGAAAGTAATGTTTAGTAGGTGTTACATGATTTTGTTGTAGTGTATAGAAAATTTTTATACTATTATTAAGTTAAATAAATACATATATTGTGGTACGTTTGTCAAATGCAACAAGAAATAAAGTTTTTCATACTAATATTGGCTTTTTCTAATTAGGAAATTATATAAGGTAACAACATGTCAAAATCTGATATTATTATTGCATTAACCAATTAAAAAAATCAAAAAGTAATAAAAAGCAACAAAAAAGTAGAAAGCAACGAATTGGTTGCAGTTGATGTTTAAAATCCAATTTGTTTTTCAGATATTAAAAAACAGAGATAAAGACACGAATTATGGGAACAATGTGTAACTTATTGTTACTGTAGGCCATCTATGGCCTAGTGGTTTGAATTTCCACGTTCAGGAACTGTTTTAGTTCATCATGCATATACCCACATCAAAGTTGGTCTTATTAACATAAATTCGCACAATACCGCAAGTATACGGGTCGCACAAGTAGTATAAATGGATTTTTAAGTCTGAGTACGATCCCACAAGGAAATACGTACATAATAGGTTTAATAATCTTATTTTATGTTTATGGTAATCTAATAGTGGTTGGTTTGTTGTGAATCCAACAACATATCAAAAACACATAGAAGTACATCCATGTCATCCATTAACCATTAAGAATCATTTGAACACTTAGATTTTCTGTATAAAATATTCATAACTCCCTTGTTATCACTTGATATTCAAATGCATGGATGAAGGTCACCTTTTGATTATTGTGGTGATTAAACAAAAGGTTAAGTTTAATTAACTTTAACCAAATTCATGCATGAATCAAGCATACAATAGTACATATCTTTTGATTAGTACAATACATAACATTGTAAGCCATTTCCATACATTTAAGTGTGCATGCATAATATCAATGTCATTAACATTAAAACTCATCTTAATCCCGTACATACTCGGTGATGATTAACTTGATATATGTATTTTTACATTTAAGTGAATAATAAATGAAGAACAATCAAATCATAACAAGAAAATCCATAAAACCTTTGTTTAGAACACTTTGCATATAATGAAGAACTCTTGCACTAAAAATCTTCAATCAAACAATACAAATGGTCGTGAATCATTTGTAGTGAATGCCCAAAGGAGCGTGTCATAACTCCGAGGAATTTCATGGAAGAAATGATCAAATATAAGAGTATGATTAACAATCATGCAAAACAGATAAATAGAAACACAGAAAATACCATGGAAAGGGTTACAACTCTTAATGGTATTGTAAACCTTTCCATACAAGAAGGATGTTCTTCTAAATGGAAGGCCTTCTTCTTACTACTAAGGGTCTTCTCATTACTGTGGAATTCATCCTCTACGGAGTCTCTCTAGAACTTCTTTCTCTTCTTTAAGTGATTTCTCTCTCTCAAAATCTTCTGTAAATGTTGCATTTGATGGCTTTTTATAAAGTTTAGGGTAGTTATAAGTGTTTATGATAGGATGTACTAGGATTGGTTAGGAATGGATAAGGGTTGAATTGGAGGGAAAATAGAGGGGGAACAACGACCATTTTCTTATTGACCATTTCACCAATAGTTTGAATTTTGAGTAGGTTGTGATCGCGATATAGTGGTCGTGATCATGACACCTGGTTTGTTCTTTAGGCTTGGCATGCTGGTTTGTGTCGCGATCGCGACATATGGGAGTCGTGATGTCGCGATCGCGATAGTGTTCTGTCCTTCGTCCCTTAATTTTTCGTTTTCTTTCTTTTTTGTCCATAATTCTAGCCATTTGTCCCAATCCTTCATAAGTGTCCAAAAAAATATCTTTGGTCTTGAAAAACCTGAAAAATAAACATTCTAACACAAAATACTTGTTACATACACAAAATACACATATATAACTTGTTTTGTATGTCAAATACATGTGCTTTGCACATCGTATCAAATTCCCCCACACTTACCTTATGCATGTCCTCAAGCAAAGTTATATGTTTTTTTTTAAATCATGCTTTCTTTATTTATGTAGTAGATTTCCTTTAATGATATACTAAAGAACAAAGCTTAATGTCTAATGAAATCCCTTAATTTTTAGTTCAACATCAAAATGTAACTCAATAAGTTATGTATAGTTGGTACATGTATAACATAAGGATCTTCTTAGCTTATTAGTTTGATATTCACTAATTACTTTAAGACATGATAAACAACTATATCTAAATAAGATGCTATTTTTAGGAGAATTTTAGTTCACATGTATTTAGTATAAATCTCAAGGAATTTTTAGGAACTTAAATTTCTAAAGCTCAAAAGTGATTGCATTTTATGCTCCATATCACTTCTCCCCTCTTTTGTTATCTCTCTTTGCATATCTTTTGAAAGATCATAAAGTAGATGTTTTATAGTTTTTAGTGGTTGCATTTTATGCTCTATACCACTCTCCTCTTTTGAAATACAAATACTTTGTTTTTCTCTCAAATGATACCCTCATCCTTTATTGACTTATCTTTACATGTATTATGGCTTTAGTTTACTTTTATTCTACCAACTAAATGTAGATAAAAGTATGTCTTCTCAATGTTTTTAAAGAGTTCGTAAATATGTAACTAATTCCAAGTATCCTTTACGTACAACATTTTCCACTTATAATCTAACTATTTGAATTTAGTTTGGGTGTCTACACTAAAAGATAGATTCCACATACCATAAAATTTTGGTCTTAGTTTAATTTTTAAAGGTAATAAAGCTTAAGAAAGTGCATGTTTCAAACAATATATAATTAAGCAATGAACAATAAAAAGATAAGTTTGGTATGAATTGATATACAAAAACAACATAAATATGTATATTTATCATATAGGCGTGAAATTTTTTTAATATTTCTAACTTTTGAAAAAAACTTTAGCATAGAATCATATGTTGGTTTTTGAGAAAGTGTGAAAATTTTAAAAATTTAGGCCTTTTTAAGCATCGTTTTCAACATCTACTTTAAACTTAGCCATCCCCCCCACACTTGAAGAACACAATGTCCTCATTATGTAGAATGGAAATCAAGAATAAAAAAATAGTTTTGAGATAAAATACTATTTAGAATGATCATAACTGAAAATATTCTTTCTATTAATTTTTCAAGATATTAAAGAAAACTAAGAAATGCATACATCTTGTTCCTACACTATTTCATTCATAAACTTGAAAGAAAAATTCAAAAGGAACCTTATTCTTCCTCCTCTTCAAGTGAACTTGGGGGTGATGGAGTGAGTTCATTATTTTGGGTTTGAAAGAACTTCAAAAACCTTTTCTTTAAAGAGGTTTGAGCTTTGCCAAATTTTATTAATTTTCGGTCCATATTACCAATTTGCAATCACATCTTCGTGTTGGATGCATCTATTCCATCCAATCGAGTGAGAACTTGATTCCAACCTCCAACCATGGCTTAAGTAGTCTCGGCTTCACTTTGTTGCTCCGGTTCTCCCCTTCTTGAGGATGAAGCGGCCTGTCTTATAATATGGCCTTTCTTCCCCGTTCTTGCTTCCCATGACTTCTATCGGTATCCTCCGAAATTCTCTTCAAGTAACCTTGCCTTTTTGAGAAAGGATGTATCCAAATAATGGAAAACATCTTTCTTCTTTGGATAATAAACTTTCCCGGGATTATGTAAGTCCCATTTAATAGCAAAGACCATTGAACCCATACCTAAGTTTTTCTTTGATGTAGTCCTTGATATAGAGTGTAATGCATAGAAGATAATGGAAATTACATCCAGAGTTTCTCCTTTGAATATTGTATCAATCACATACAAGTCTTTAAATTGTATCTTTGTTGATTCCACTCTTCCAAAAAGAGCCATAGCTAGGTATTTCTTAAGATACAATAAACATGGATCAAGAATAAAATTATTGGAAAAATTTTTAGGATTAAACCTTGGTAAGTAGTAATTTGCTCCCATATGGGATCCGATTTGAACTCAGTCGGTTGTCCCACCAATCCCATAATTTTGAAACTGAAGAAATCTTGCATGGTATCATAATTGATCTCAAAGTCATCTCCTTTGTTATGGAATGAAAGAGCCATATGGTTCTCGTCCTTCTATTCAAGAGAGGTGAAAAACTCTAGACATATCTCTTTATCGACCGAATATATCATTTAAACATACCTGTTCCATGAAAGAATGCTGGCGAACTCCATAAACGTTTTATGAATGTCAAGTTGCTACAAGAATACTTGTCAATCTTGAAATCTCCACTAAACTTCACAACTTTAAGCTTCTTGAATCTTTGAACTTCTTCCTTAGACTTGATTGGAAATGGTGCTTCATATTTGGAGGAGAGGTCTATTCTGGAGGATTCTATGAGTTGTTTTCTTCCAGCAAGTTTCTTGGTTCTAGGTGCCATGGAGATTTTAATTGGTTTGATTTGGAAGAAGGAAAAATGAAGTTTTGAAAGTTAATTCTTTGCTAAAGAAAAAGGGAAATATGAAAGTGTATTTCATCAACCAATTTGGGAGGTATTTATAGATGATTAGGGTGTGGATTTTCGTTTTAAATTGTAGATCCCAAGAACATAAACGTTAGAAAAGGATTTCCATCGTTCCGATTTTCAAAAAATTTAGCTATTGAAGTTCTGATTTCGTACATGTCGCGATCGTGACATAGGAGGTTGTGATCGCAACACCACTCTATCTTTGAATTCCAAATTTTTCATTTCTGATTTTTCTCACCCTTTAATTTATCTATCTTGCATATCCTCTCATTCTTAGTGTTTCTAACTGAAATATCTTAAAAATTTAAACTTGTTAGGAATAAAATAAGTCAAACATGTGTAATAGAATAAATGGCATGTTATATACACACACTTACTATACTATATGTAAATCTTTTGTCTTTTATAGCCTATTACACCACTAGGCTATAATTATCAATCAACAGTTAAAGTTACTTCGGATCCCACTCCACATCACTAGACAGATCTTTTTGACCGCCAAAGATAATTATTAAAGCTTTGGCCAATTGCATTAGTTGATAAACATACATAATCTCTTTAAGCAATCTTGCCAGTTCAATTATCGAGAAATGTTCCGTAAGGAATGCTTCAATGAATTTATTCCAACTATTGATAGAATCTTGTGGGAGGGACAGTAACCAAACTCTTGCCCTATCCTTAAGAGTGTATGGAAATCGTCTAAGATAAACTTCTTCCAAAGACGCTCCGTCAAGTTGTAACATGTCACATATTTCAAAGAAACTCAAAATATGGTTGTTAGGATTCTCATCCGGTGTTCCATAGAAAAAAA
>CAOJCR012639772.1:0-10765 GCA_948330485.1 Euphorbia neoarborescens | reverse complement strand
ATTAGCATAACTGTTTCGTTTCTTTTCGTTTTGTGGTTGGTTTTGAGAACCTTGTTAAATTTTGATTTAATAAAGTAATCTTTTTTGGATGATATAAGTTATATATTAGTGATGACTTAGTTTCGTATGATGTTGTTTCGCCATCATATGCTGTTTGAAAGCTCGATCGTCACAGACATTTCCATGAATTATAAATTGAATAATTCATTCTAGTAGAGTCAACTTAAGGCTTGCCGACAAGGAATTCAAGACCTCTTTCCATTTCCCCGATTGGAATTTCCACAAAGCTAGAAGATATGTGGGCATTCATTTTTTAATAAATGTTTATGAGTTTTGATATTGACCCCACCATAGAAAATGACAACCTTGATATCCGGCAAACAATTGCCGAACCTCTCAAATTCATGACAAATCTATCAAGAAAAAGAAATATTAACTTCAAAAATGTCAAAATATTCTTAAAACGAGCAACGGATAACTATGGAGTATTTGTGACTTTCCTCTTAAGGAAGCAAAATGACACTTCCGGCAGGAAGCCCAGATAAGGAAGATGCACTCAAGGAAATGAATGCATCTCCATTTCTCCTCATGGAAGGTTGCAAGGGAGGATTATCTTCCCTGGCAGATATATCGGGACACTTTCTTGGAGTGGATAGCAATGTCAATATTACCATTTATTAATGCCTCCTTAATTTGTTTTGTAAACAATCCTTTCCCTTCTATGTCTGTAAGTAGTTGACTCAATATTTGGTCTCCTGTTGTCTTTATGATCACAATTTTAATGGCCCATTCTTCTGCTAGTTCTGAATGTGCAGCTATAAGTTTTTCTCGTGTCTCTTCAGCTTCAGATAGTGCCAAAGGGCTGCCATAAACAAGCAAAGATATGAAGAAGAAAAAACCTCAAGGACAGTTAAAGATAATGAAAAATAAAAAGGAGCTATCTGGTTTTATAGTTAATGAAATCATAATTAGTAATATCCTGGACTTAAAACCATTGTAAGTAGTTTTTCTTAGAAATTCTTCCATAGATGGTAATTAAGGTTCATATCAATGCAAAAAGAAGGCAAAGTAACAATAATTGAAAGCATAAACGCAACTTCCATTCAAAGTGACAAAATCAAAGATAGAATGGAAATTAAGGACATAAATTTCATAGATCAAATCCAGTGCCCACTTTCTACATAAAACCCTACAATAAAACCCAGAACTCATTTTAATATAACACATGATACACTAAAATGCTCACCAATTCATATAATTGAACCTAGTTTTGAACCATATTGACAAATAAAAGCAAACCTAAAAAGGTAATGACTACTCCTGGGAAGAATAAAAGAATATAACAAGGACATATGAAAGATGAATGTATTTGAAAAATTTAGAGTTAGAGATAAATGAAGGTGGCATATTAAGGAATGAAAGAAAAGAACAATTGCAATAGATATTCAAAATATGTATCTACAAGCAATTATAAAGAAACAAATCATATAATGCTGCATTTCAAAAGCCTGATATCCTATTATTTGAAGAAAATGCAATCCATCTAATAATATCATGGCTTTCCTGTACGGTAAATTCATTATGTTTATATCCAAGCTTAAATGTGATAAATTAATATTATGATTTTAATTTTAAGGACACGATATTAGATCACCAAATGGTGAAACTAAATTTTATAAAAAAAAAGCTAAAAAGGACAGATATAATAGTAGACTACAGAGACAGAGCCCTCTCCAAAGGAAGATTTCTTGCCCAGACCCAGTGCTAGTAGCAGTTAAAACAAACTGCACCATAGTCATCAACCAAGAAAATAATACAACTAGTGTTCAAAAAGGAAAAAGGAAAGAAAAAAGAACCCAATTTCTGAGAATAAGCGCTATTATATCATATTATGGAAAATACATAAACCACAATCATGATCATTTCAACTTAAACACTATCAAATAAGCACCCAATTTCTGAGAACACAAAGTTTGTCAAGTTCAAAAGTCCAATAGGCTTATTATATTGTATCACGAAAAATACATACACCACAATCATGTGTGAGATTAAAAATCCTACACATCAATCTTCAGCATTGTGGCAACCAATTAGTCGGAAGCATTTGATTCAATAATTTGGGCTCTAAAACACTTTTTTCCTTAAAAGAAGTTCTTATGAACTGCATTGTTATTCCAATACTAAATATATCAGTATTCTCAATACCTCTCAAACCACAAAAACAAAAGCAGAAACTCTAGTATAAATGAAATATATTCCAATATGAAATATATCGAGCCACAATTGTCCTCTTCTTACCTACCCAATAGCCATCCAAATCATTACTAGTAACTAGTATTGGTACACTAAGAATAACCTAGAATCACCACAGAAACTGAGAACTGAATAAACTGATACTCGCCACTTCCTTGACTCGTCCCAGATACAAGTGGACTTTTAAGATCTTCAGCTTTGAACTCAAATTCACAGTGGAGAGGTTTAAGATATAAAGTGAAAATCTCGTGATTGGTGGGACGCAAACAACTAGTGAAACATATGACATGGTCAGAGTCATACTCATGTCTAGCTAAGGTGAGTGACTTGTAGTCTCTGTGTGTAGTAATTCGGAGTGAAAATCTCAACTGCAAGTCCATTCTAAACGCAAAAGAAGAAGAATAAGAAGAAGAAGAAGAAGAAGAAGAAGAAGAAGCAAAGAGCCGGTGAGTGGTTTGAAGATGAAAAGAGAAAATGAATTTGGTTTATTGAATTGAGGATTTGACATGGAGAACAGAGGTTTGAAAGGGTAAAGTATGAGAGGAGGAAGAAGGAGAAGAGGAACAATGATGAGAGGGAGCAGGGACTGAGATTGAGGAATGGCAATAAGAGGCTGTTGATGTGGATTTAGGGAATTAGGGTTAGTCAGAGTTTTTAGAAATAGAATTTTGGTGTGGAGGGAAATTTGCAGTGTTTATTAGTTTTTTAGTATTGGAGATTTGGGGTGGAGGGAAATATTGGTACTAATTCTAAGGGAATTTTTTGGCGACAATTGCGAATTTGTTGCTTTTTCCTTATTTTAGTCTAATTTTTGCAACAATTTGATAAAATTGTTAAATTGTTCAATTATATTTGAAAAAAAAGCAACAATTAGTACTTTTCTTGCATTAATATATGCAGTCTTAGTTGTATGCAACAATATTGAAAAAAACCAAAAACTCTCTATCTAAGGCAACAAAATACGAGCAACGTTGAAAAATTTAGTTGTAGTAGGCCATATATGGTATAGTGCCTATAGAATAACCCAATTTGAGCTTGACTCATTTTTATTCATACCCACATTGCAAGGAGAATGCCTTATCGCGACAAGTTGAATTTCCATCAATTTAAATTTCCTTTAACCGATCCTCTCCTTTATTTTGAGTTAAACTTTTCTAAAGTACTTCAAATCTATATTCTTTGGTGTGTTCTTCATTATTTGTTAATATTGATCACTCTTTTTCAATATTAAAAAAATAAAAACAAAAACAAAAATAGCAAATAGTTTGTAGTTTGAGGTGGTTTCCAACTAATGAAATCTTGTGTATTTCAAGGTTATAATTACTGAATTTGTAAAATACTTTTTCTGAATGTGAAAGGAACTTTATTTCCCCATTTTTGTTTCCTTCTGATCTCTTTGATTTAGAATTCTTCATATCTTTTCTCTGAATCTTTTGTATGTTTGTATATAAGGGTGGGGTGTTTCCCCTCTATATTCTTTTTATTTCCTATTCTGTATCTAATCGGTAATAGAAAATGTTTGGATTTGGTGATTCTATTTTGTTCTAATTTGCACCCATGTTTAACCAATTCATGTTGTCAAACTTGAATCAAGGAGTTTTATACCTAATTGACTTTTGCCTAACCCAACCCTCTGCCACTAAAATTACAAGCCCATAGGCTCTCTGATTTTTCCCCTTAACCAATAGCCACATTGAGATTATTGTTTCATCACTATGTGATGTGTGCCCTGTATGATTCAATGTGGTTATTTATTTCACCTTGAAATGTTGAGCGTATTGAGTGAAATCCTGTAAGGTGTAATTAATAGTTATATAAACTCTCGTCATTCCTTTGTGTTTGATTGGTTTGGACTTATGGAGTATGAGTATCTATGTTTGTTGTCTGTGTGTATCCATTCTGTTGCTTGGAATGCTCTTGCTTGCTTTGTATTGATGAGTATAGCATGGTTAACTTCTAGTTAGATTTATAGGCAAAATCTTATGGCTTTATTTCATGTTTCGAGTCATTTGCTTGAGGATAAGCAAATCTCTAGGTGTGGGGTAGTTTATATGGTCGATTTAGACCTTACATTCTAGGCACTATTGATCCTCTAATAATGGGTAATTTGAATCGGTTTATGCAATTTTGTTTTGCATTTCATGCATTTTTAGGTTTTTATCTCATTTAAGGTTTTATGCATATTTTGGTTATTTATATTTATTTTGGTTGCTAATACTAAGGACTTGTATATCTTGGCCCATTTGTTGAGCTGAAGTGTGTAGGGGTTGAGACCCGAGTTGATTAATTATTGAGAAATGGGATTGAAGTTTGATGGAGAGACGAGAATGTGTTAAGATCTTTAGAGCCAAATTTGAGGGTGTCGGAGACTGATCCTGAAGTTGAACATCAAAGTAAAGTTAAAGATCGGTTTTTAAGCTTTCCAATAGATTCGAGATCACAATATGAGACCCGTTATTGCTTTTGAACATTAGTTTTAAATAATAGTTTCTTTGTACATTTGTTTTAAATTTTAGTTTTGAACATTGAATCCTAATAATGTTTTGATATTATTCTTTTTAAGTTGATTTTATTATTTTTATATTCATGTTAATTTTAATTATCGTTTTACCCCTTTTTCTCTGGAAATGGAGTTTTCAAACGGGTCTCATATTGTGATTGATTCCTAAGTATAAAGTTGCAGTTTATTGTTACTCGTCACTTATTAGCGATATTTTTTCCCAGTTGTTGCAGGTGATCATGTGGATGCATGAAGGGTTGCATTAGGATCGAGCGAAGAGTTTTAGGCCTAGTTATTTTAGACTAGTGATTTGTATTAGGAATTAGTTTATATTCGTTATTTCAAGGCTTGTATCGGATTATTTAATTACTTATTTAATTATTATTTATCCGACGTTAAAGATTTTAGAACTTTCGCGTTTTGATAGTTGACGACCCTAACTTAGTGCACTGAATTCCGCCTTTGCATGCCTAAAAGTTAGGGGCGTTACAATTTACGCACCTAGGGAGCTTCTATTCCCCTTACTCTATTTCTTTCTTGCTTTCTTCCTTTGTTTCTCTTTGCACTTTGAGGACAAAGTGATTTTTAAGTGTGGGGAGAGTGTCACTATTCGTTCATACTAAACCTGTGTGGGTAAAATAAAATGTGCGTAAACTTTTTGAAAATTTTGAAAGCTTTTTGGAAATAGTGGAGCAAGTTGGGAAACATAGAAGTTGATTGAATGATATCAGTTTATATTGTTAAGTGTTGCATGCTAGTTAAGTCAAGTAATTATTATTATCATAGATCAAAATCCTAATCCAGTTTAAATGTGGGGATTCATGATCCCCGAACCAATGTGCCGGTTCAGCCAATCCGGATTGATAGAGACCGGATGACAAGAGGCTTAGCTACTGTTATATATGGTTTCTATAGCACAACAATAGAATTGATCGAGTGTTACATGTTTTGCTCAAATAAGGGCTGACCAACTTGTCAGCACCCTTAGATGAACACAATGGGAGATTTATATTTAGAACCTCATCGCCGAATATACCCTGAATAGCAGCCATACTAACCCAAATAAGAATCTGACCTTACTTCAAGAATGTTGAGAGCTTAG
Organism: Euphorbia neoarborescens; assembly: GCA_948330485.1. NCBI lineage: Eukaryota > Viridiplantae > Streptophyta > Magnoliopsida > Malpighiales > Euphorbiaceae > Euphorbia > Euphorbia neoarborescens. The sequence continues at coordinate 4,910 of CAOJCR012639772.1, read as the reverse complement.
ATCCATCATCACAAAGCTGATATGGATGGGACAGATAGGTGGGATTTGGTAGTAAAAGTCAGCTACCACCTTACCTTCATTGGACAGTCACCTTTTTTAGGGTATAAATACCTCAAAGTTGGGATTTTTATTGGATCCGAATTCCCTTTAAATTTTTACAAGCGTTTTATTTTCTTTTCTTTTCTGTAACTTTTCTCTTTTTGCTTCATAGTTTAGTTTTAGCTTGTAGTTTAGTTTAGCTTTAATCTTCATAAGCTTTGGGTAAAGCTCAGCACCATCTTCTTCATCTTCTCAAACCCACACATTCTATAGTCTACCTTCATCTATCAGCCTCCATCTATTCACCACAAACGCATCAACATCTTCAGCAATAACATCATAAGAGGGGGAAGCTTTTATTTTTCTGCTTGTTTCTTTCCTTGCTTCCTTTTTAATCTTTTGGTTGATGTGTTGGATTTGTATGTTTGTTTTTGTGAACTTTCTTTCAACCATGTGTAACTAAACCCCTGTGTGGGTAATATCTGTTAATAAAGGTTTTTAACCCTGTTAATGTTGATTTTCTTCTAGAAAAATATATGTTTTATGGATTCTCTATGCTTATAATGGTTGTATGTGTATAGCCTGATCACCTGTATGTATGCACTGATTCACTAGTGGCCACGAGAGTGAGGGCTAGTGATAGATCACCAAAGTAGAATTTCAGGGACCAGATAGGTTAGATATAGCTTCTATCAGTCTCCTAAATGGTTTATGGAGAAACCGCACCGAGTGTAACTAACTGAGCACCTAGGTACGGTGAGAGTTAGGTCCAGGGTCTGATTCGGTTAGATAAGGGAACCTGACCAAGAGATAGGATTTTTCCTGCATATTCCTCCATCATTTGGTACATATTCATTCGGCATTAAGTCTGGTTAGATCCTTTAAGACTAGATATCACCCATAACTTTTATAATCTGTTTTCATCCATCCCTTCTATTACCCGAGTGGATCCCAAGCTTGGTATTATTTCTTGTTTTCTTCCTTTTTATTTGTTGCCTAGATGCACACTATTATTATTTATTCTTCTATACTCACTCACACTCGCACAAATTTTACATGCCATAGGTCCCTTAGGTTTGACCTCGGTTCATCATGTTCGTTCAGGTTGGGACTCTCGAGTATTATAATAGAGTGGGCATAAGGGCACACCAATGCTTAAGACCCATAAAGATCTAAGAGTTGCATGTGATGTAATTGGTAAGAGTTACCTACCTAAATAGCTTTGGTTTTAAGCATCATACCAAAGCTGACTCAAGATTAAGTGAAATATGGATCTTAGCCTACTAAATTTAATTGATTGAAAGGGTTGTTAAATTTAGTGGGAGTTCTTAATAAATTATTTGTTATCAGTGTAGATGGCTAACACCAATAACAATTAATTTTCTCTGCGATCTGTTCTTGAAAAGCACAAATGGAATGGAACTAACTTCCTTGACGGGTTTTGAAATTTGGGATTTGTTCTTAAACAAGAAAGGAAGTTGTATGTTCTAGATGAACCCCTCCCTACTGAACCACCACCAACAACTTCTACAAGAGCACAAAAGGATGCTTTTCTCAAAACATCAAAGTGATGCTGTAGATGTTGCATGTCTGGTTCTTTCTAAAATGGCTCCAATATTTAGAACAATTTGGAACTACTTGAGGCATATGAGATTTGTCAGCAGCTGAAGGAAATGTTCCAAAAGCTAAGCACCAGCCATGTTTTGATGGTTCAAAAGGGAAAAGGGTCATAAGAAGAAGGGGAAGGCAAGAAAGAAGTGGGTGCCTAAACCAAAATCAGTTGGCAAATACAGAGGAAGGAACTTGCCATTTCTGTAATGAACCAGTTCATTGGACGAGAAACTACGAGCTCTAATTGGAAGAATTGAAGAAGAAGAGCAGTGAGACTGCTGCTTCAGGTATCTATGTTATAGAAATTAACTATTCTTCCTCTATTTCTACTTCTTGGTATTACATACTGGATGTAGATCTCACATTTGTATGAATGTGTAGAAACTCAAAAGGAGTAGGAAACTTTTGAAGGGAGAGGTGGACTTACAAGTGGGAAAAGGAGCAAGGGTCGCTGCTGTTGCTGTTAGAAGTTATGAACTTGTTTTGCCTGCTGGGCTTATTTTAACTTTGAATAATTGTTATTACGTTCTTGCTTTGAGTAATATTATTTTTGTTTCCTATTTAGACATGAATGGTTTTTCTTTTAGTATTAAGAATAATAATTGCTCCATTTATTACAAGGACATATTTTATGCAAATGTAGATTTACATAATGGTCTTTATATTTTGAATCCAGACAAGGATATAAATGAGCCCATCTATAATATAACTACTAAGAAAAGTAGACCAAATGATACCAATCCAACTGACCTATGGCACTTTCACCTTAGATATATAAATGAGAGTCACATTTCTAAACTCCATAAAGTTGGATTTTTGGATTCAAATGTTTTTGTGTCTTTTGAAACATGTGAATCTTGTTTTATGGGAAAGATAACAAAGGATCCTTTTACTGGTCAGAGTAAAAGGGCAACTAAATTATTGGGATTGATACATTCAGATGTATGTGGACCAATGAGTTCAACTGCCAGAGAAGGTTATTAGTACTTCATTACATTTACTGATGATTTTAGTAGATATGGCTATGTCTACTCAATATAGCATAAGTCTGAATCATTTGAAATGTTCAAAGCTTCTTAAAATGAAGTGCAAAATCAACTTAGCAAAATAATTAAAGCACTATGATCAGATCGAAGTGGTGAATATTTTAGTTAAGAGTTTGATGATCATCTTAGAAACTATGGGATCGTCTCACAATTGAATCCTCGAAGAATGCCATAATTGTATGGTGTGTCCGAGAAAGGAATCAAACTTTATTATATATGGTTCGATCTATGATGAGTCAAATGAATCTTTCATTTTCTTTTTGGGGACATACCCTTAAAACAGCTGCATTCACACTAAACAGAGTACCATCCAAGGCTGTTGAAAACACACCATGTGAGATATGAACTAGTAAGAGACCCAGTTTGTCTTTTCTCCAGATTTGGGGTTGTGAAGTGTATGTCAAAAGACAAACATCCGACAAGTTAGGACCCAAATTTGATAAATGTCTTTTTGTGGGATATCCTAAAGAAACTAAAGGATATTACTTTTATAATCGGACCGAGTACAAAGTGTTTTTGGATAGGAATGGAGTATTTCTAGAAAAGGAATTTATCTCCAAGAACTCTTGTTGGAGTAAAGTAAATCTTGAAGAAGTTCAAGAACCACAATTAGATATTACACCTCTAGGTGATACTTAGTATCAACAAAGTGTTGTTGATACACCTATTGTTACACAGTCTATACATCATTCTGTTAGGATATGTCATGAGCCACAGAGATATAGATTTCTTGTGACTGAAAACAATTACGTATTGTTAGTGTATCAAGATGAACCCAAAACCGATCAAGAGGCTATGATGGACTAATGCTCTGATAAAATCTTAGATGCCATGAAATCAAAGATGCAATCCATGTATGATAACCAAGTTTGGAACTTGATCATCCACCTGAAGGAAAAAAAACCATTGGGTGCAAATGGGTTTTCAAGAAGAAAACTAACATGGATGGCAATGCGCATACTTATAAAGCAAGGCTAGTTGTAAAAGGCTTCAAACAAACTCATGGTATAGACTATGATGAGACTTTTTTACTTGTAGCCATGCTTAAGTCCATAATAATTCTCTTCGACATATATGTATTTTATGATTGTTAAATTTGGCAAATGGATGTCAAAACAGCCTTCCTTAATGTAAACTTGCTTGAGGATGTGTACATGACACAACCTGAAGGTTTTATAAAACCTGAGAATTCTTGAAAGGTGTGAAAACTTTAAAGATCCATTTATAGATTATAGCCAGCTTCTCAGAGTTGCAATCTTCATTTTAATAAAGCAGTCAAATAGCTTGGATTCATAAAAAACGAAAATGAACCTTGTATGTACAAAATAGTTAGTGGAAGCACAATTGTTTCTATGCTCTTATATGTTGATGACATATTACTCATAGGAAATGACATCCCTCTCTTACTGACTGTCAAGACTTGGTTAGGGAAATGTTTTTCTATGAAAGACTTTGGTGAAGCAGCCTATATCCTTGGAATTAAAATCTATAGAGATAGATCTCAAAGTATTAGAGGTCTAAGTCAAAGTACATACATAGACAAAGTACTGAATATGTTTATTATGCAAGAATCTGAAAGGGGATTTTTGCCTATATCTCATGGCATAACTCTTAGAAAGACTCAGTGCCCAAGCATAAAAGATGAGCGAGAGTGCATGAATAAGATTCCTTATGCCTCGGCTATAGGATCTATCATGTATATCATGATATGTATGTTGGGATTGGGTATTGGTTTCAGAAAAATTATCGGGCGCAGCGGAAGCCTTTTAAAACTTTCCAGTACCGATCCCCATGATATCCTTTGGTTGATTCAGGCAATAATCAACCAATCTATTAAATTTAAATTATTTAGGGTTCTAAACCTAAAAGAGGGAATTAGGAGTACCTCTTGGAGAGCTGCCGGATGTTGAGTCCGTCCATAGAGTAATGCGCAGAACACTCTAGACCTCGAATCCGTGCTAGCGGAAGGCAGGCTTGATCAACCGGAGTGAAACGGGAGCAGGAGACCAAAAGAATTTTCTCTTCTCTCCACCTGGTGTTTTTCGAAAATTTCAAGTAAAATGGGGCTAGGGTTTTTGCTTCATTAAACACCCTTATATACTGACTAAAAAAACCCTGCCCACCCACACTGGGTTTCACGCATATGGGCTTAATTTCAGTCCAGTATTATTTTGTTCAGTCCAATTAAAAATTCACTGAACCAAAATAATTATA
>CAOJCR012639135.1:0-14339 GCA_948330485.1 Euphorbia neoarborescens | reverse complement strand
TTAGTGACGAAAAATTAGTGACGGAACAAAATTTATCATTAAAAGTAAATATTTGTGACAAAATACTAGTTTGCCACAAAAGACTATCATTAGTGGCGAATTTTACTTTTCGCCACAAAATCATATGTTTTGGTGACGAAATTCAGGTTGCATCACAAAAAGGCACGAATATTAGTGGCGAATTTTACTTTTCGCCATAAAAGCATACGTTTTAGTGACGCATTTTACTTTTCGCCACTAAAACTTAAGTTTTAGTGGCGAATTTTACTTTGGGCCACTAACAAGAGCAAAAAAAATTTAACATTAAGTATTATTTATTTTTATTTTTTACTTATTAATTAAATTTTTTTTAAAAAGAGTTACACTTAAATTTTAAAAATCATTTTTTGTATGTTCATAATATAAAATTTATTTTTTCATATAATTTAAATTATACCAGATTTATATATTTATGGCAAAATAATACGTTGTTATAAAATAAAAGGAATAAAAATAATATGTGAAGAAGGCCTAATGATTTGGAGATTGTATTGGTATCAGACAATACAACTGAGAAGAAGCTTAAGAGATTTGATAGGTACTATCTAGACAATTAAGATGCATCTTCTTTATGGTAGCCTATTTGAAACAACTCTAAAGTTAAACGTGTTTGATTTAGAGCAATTCCAAGATGGGTGACCTTCTCGGAAGAAATTTTCAAAAAAACAGGTAAATGACGACAAAACTTCTTTAAAAGACTCGTGATGGTTTGTACGGACAGTCGACCATAAAAGATACATTGGTTTTGTCGTCAATTTTTTTGTCAAAGAATATAGTATCTTTAGTGGCAAATATTTTGCCACCAAAAATAACTTTTTTTGTGGCAAATAATTTTGTCACAAACTATGCATTTTAATGGCGAAAAAAATTTTCGCCACAAAAACCTTTAGTGTCGCATTCTGTATGGCGAAATTTTGACGAAAATAATTTCGCCACTAAAACCAATTAGTGGTGAATTCGTCACTAATTGTCAATTGTGTCAACTTGGAGTGTGTCAATATAGCCTTAGACCAAGGACTGAAATATTAAATGTGTCAATTGTGTCAACTTGGAGTGTGTCAATATAGCTTTGTCCTTATAAAATAAGCTTACTTTTCTTTGTGATTCTTATGATTATTTATTTTTTACCAAAGTAAGCTTACTTTATTAAAAACAAAATACTCACAGTCTAAAAGATAACTTTATATATAATATATATTAATTAAGATATATAAATTTAAATTTTATTTATTAATTATTCACAATTTAGATTTATAATTAAAATAATATGTTAAAGATATTTAAATTAATTAATTAACGTAATTAAAAATTAATTAGTTAAGATCTAACGAGTCGAGGTTAGCCAAGCATTAGTGAGTCGAGGCATTAATAAGTATGATTTAGGTTCAATTTGAGTCCCAAGTATTAATAATATGAGCTGAACCAAATTTAAATTAATAAAAGATTTAAAAATTTAGTGAAGTTGTAAGCACCGGGTTTATGGTCCTAGAGCAATGATGAAAATCGGTCCATCCGGCATCTTTTGCAGGCTTTTTATATGCATTTGTGGATCCGAGAACACCCGAGTTGTCACAACCGAGATCCGAGCTAAGTGTTTGTCAAGCATTTAGATAAGTCGAAATTAAAGAAATATTGTTTGCTTTCCAAACCGATCAAACCGGGGCCTAACCGGAACCTAACCATCCCATTACCTCATTAACCAAACCAAACCAAACCCAAAACCAACCCAACCCATCAACTGCTATTTTCTTTAACCCAACAGACAACACTGAAACGCAAGGGATGAAAGGAGAAGGATGGGGCAGCACTGGATCAGTGGAAAAGTCACTGAAAATTAGTTGAAAAAGGGGGAAAAAGGTTACTGCAGGAGGAGGAATGGAAGAGATGGCTCCACTGTAGCTCAGGACAGAAGCATGGGCTGCTGATCAACTATTCATGGCAAAACAAACTCAAATTTTTGGATGAGCTATAAAAGCCTTTCTTAGCAGAAGAATGGGGGAGATCCGAACTTTGAAAAATCATGCAACAAAAATCTCTTAACTTCTAAGATTTGAAAACTATCTCTGAAACTAAGAAACTCACAGACAACACACAAAAACACTTCCTAACTTCATACTCTCCTCACTCACTCACCCAAAACACTCATAATACCCTTGGTTCCTGGATTTCTGGAGTAAGAAGGCAGAACTTCGCTACAGCAAACACTTGGTCCAAGGTTAGGTTCGTGACAACAACCGGTTTTCTTTAACTCGACACTGTAAAAGCACGCTTCAAAGGTAAAACACTGAGCTCTAAACTTCTATACATGCCTGTGATGTTGTAATAATTGTTATGTGTGCTTAGTTGGTTTTGAAACCAAAATTGCAATTCAAAGTTTCATAGCTCTGTTTTTCTGTGGAAATATTCAAACTTCTATAACTCGGTTTTAACCCGTCAAAGTCTCGTCTTTTTAACTTATCCTGAGTTTACATATATTTTCTAAGAGTTCGGGACAAATCCGGGCCAAAACGGAGCTAAAACGGATAAAAAACCATTTTTCATCGAAGTTTCAGTAACAATGGAGGTTGCAATTGAATGTTAATGTTGGTACCAACCTTCAAGCCCACTGTTCACTATTCACCAATTTTCGTCCTGTTGCGAAACAAATTTTCGAAAACACCACTGAGTCGAGAAAAATAAATCACGAACATTGAAAAAAGAATAGACGGAAAATAAATTCGTTTAGTACATGTTTTAATCGTTTTTGTGTTAATTAATTCAAAAAAAAGGGGGGACCAACAGCCCACTCGGGCTGCTAGGCAGCAGCTCGCCCGGGGGACTGGCCGGTAGTCCACCGGCCGACCTCCCGAACTCCGCTCCGTCCCGTTTTTAATTTAATTTTAATTTTAATTTTATTTCAAAATCTTTTTTTAAGTGTCAAAAATAAATATTTTTATTGCGTATTTCTTCGGTATATTTATTTACCGTCGGTCGTCTTTTTTAATTAAAATGTTTTTTTTTGTAGTCCGTTCTATCGACTCAATTTTTACGCTACACTTCTCCCACTTTTGGGTATTTTTGTGTGCATCACGAAATAATTTTTAAACACGTTTAATTATCCGTTTGCATTTTATTTAATTTATCGCATTTTAAATATTTATTTGACGTGCCGATGTGTCCCAATAAAGTAGACGTGGTGTTATTTTAATATTTATGACCTAGATTTAATTTTTATAATATATTCCGCTTGTGTTTAGAGACTGACAAATGTCGACTTAGGACCACTAAAACAGCCCAACGAAGGGAATTTATTCCCGAATTACCGACTCACATAATATTTTCATGTTCCAAAAACTAAAATTTGAGCCAAACATTTTCTAAAATAAATTTCACACAACCCATTCGTAATTTGAGCCAAAAATGTTTTCGGGCCGCCGCGAGACCATTCTCCGGCCCAAAGCGCTTAGTTCGACAAATCACGTCGGATTAAGCGTCCCTCTAATTTTATGACCCCGAGCTATCTAATCTATCTCATTCTATTGCATGTCCATTTCAAGCAAGTTGATGTGCAACATGTTTAATTTCGTTTACTCGCATATGTATGTATGTTTATACCCAATATGCATGTCTAGATGGATGTGTATCCCTCCCCGAAAAATGTATCCCATAAGATTTACTTGTTCATCATTCGATATGGTTGTAATATATACTTTGATTATCGCTTTCCTTTTTCGCTTATGTATGCGCGATCACATTAAATGCTTAACTAAAATCAATCATAGGTTTCTCGCAAATAATCGTACTTTATTTTCTTAAAGATTGTCGATTTCTTAAAAAGCTTTTCGTAAAATGATAAGTAAGTATATTGTCCGAACCTGATCTCTGGATCACGGTTTCGGATTTGAACCTTGGATCCGAACAACACCGTGAACTCATTCCCAGTACGAGCTTAGAATTGAGTGGCAACTCCAAATCGTTTTCTAGAAATTCGAGTTCGAATTTCTTCTAAAAAACTCTTTTCCTTTTTAAATCGCTTTCTTTTGAATCCAATTTTTGTTAAAACCCTAAGCACGTGGTCACACGCGCATTTAGTTTGGAGATCCTTCCTCCGAAAGTCTCGAGTCCCTAAAAGAGTCCGCCTTTTAGCGGGAGGTACTAGGAAATGAATATTCCACTCGCTTAGTAATCATTTCCCAAAATCACTCAATTTTTTATAAGTCAAACAAGACTTACTTGACTTTTCAAAACCCGATTTCCAAAATCAAATTTTATTTAAACTTGATTCTTTTCTTCACGAAAAGGTCACTCGCTCACAGAAGTTCAGTTCAAAATTTTCCTAACTCACTAGAAAAATAAGTTTAATACAATTTAAAATTATATTGAATTCAAAATTTAGTTGCTTACAAAATTAAAAGATGTGAAATTGAGTATCTAAAAATGTACTTTCTATTTTTATTATTTTTTGAAATCCTCGTGTGCTTGTTTGTTAAGTGTTGATTGTTGGTACATACAAACTCGTTCTCATAATCCAGAACTTTTGCCATTTAACCTAGAAATCCAGCTGTTTTCTTTCCAAAGTCACGAGCAACTATCTGCCATTCTTCAATTTTTTTTTCTTTTTTAGCTAAAACGATATCGTTTGGGGTTAATTTAAAATAGCAATTAAATTTACCATCTAATATTGTATAAATCCCATATGGTTATTATAAATATGAGATTATCAATAAATATGATTACATAAATTGTGAGTTATGTTTTTCTGTATTCAGTCATTTAATATATTCTTATGACATGTAAACCATGTCATATAGAATTAGATATTATCAGTTATATCTTTTTGTATTCGGTCTTATCAATTGGGGGAATTGGGATTAAGCTTCAAAGCCAAGTCTGAAGAAAAAAATAAAAGAGAGATTGAGATCGTCTGATGATATCAGAAATGAAATAGAAGACGTTTCTATTATAGTCATATTTTTTAATTTTATGAATTATTGAAACAAAAATTGTAAAATTTTTATATTAAAATATTATTATTACAAGGAGAAATTTTTATTAATATTATTAAAAATTATAATGTGACTAGAAGTATAATATTTTTTTTATTATTTTAAAATTTAATTTTATTGTATATTAAATTAAAATAATAAATATTTAATTAAATTTCAATCTTCTATCTTATATTCTTCTAAAATTATAATCATTAATTTATTTATAATATTTTTTTATTATTACTAACAATAATCCCTGTCAGCCACTTCTTTCGTAGCCGACCACTAGACCACTGCTGGTAGTCATCAAAAAAATGTCATCGGTTTCTAAATCACTGTCGCCAGTTGTCGAACCGCTGCTGACAGTGTGATAGTAAATGAAAGATAATTATAAAAATCAAATTAATTTAAGATTAAAAAATAAAATATAAATAAATAATTAAATTTAATTGCAAATTAATATTTATAAAAGTAAATAGAAAATTAGAATGTAAAAAAATTATGGCGAAAAGTTAAGATTTAATTAAATATAATAAAATTATATTCTAAAATAAATTAGAAAATAATTATTTTATTCTTTTATTACATTATTATTTTTTAATGATATCAAGAAAAAATAATTCTTATCATAATAAGAGTTGAAATTATATTTTCTTTATAAACAAAAAAATATAAATTTTATTTTAATAAAATGTGAATATTAAAAGAAAGTATAAACCTGGTCTAGTGCAGGATAAACAAAAGCCCAGATAAGTACTAGCTAACCATGTTTCCAAACACACTCTTCTAAAACCACTAGCATTTATAAACCCTAGATATTTTACTGTGCGTTGCAGCGAGGTCGTATGCGTTTTCTCTCCACTCTCGTTTCCTCATCATCTTCCATTGGCTGCTGTTTACTCTCTCGCCGAAGCTACAGCCACTTTCACAAGCTTCCACTTTCAATTCCATCAATGGCCGCATCTGAAGATTCACTTCGCAGAGCCCTGGCTGAGAAACTGTCCGCCATCGAAGCCCAAGGTAATTCTGTCCGTGCTCTCAAAGCTGCTAAAGTGGCTAAGGATGAAATCGACGTTGCGATTGAATCGCTCAACAGCTTAAAGCTCGAGAAGAATTCAATTGAGAAGCAGCTTCAAGCTGCCGTCACTGGTAATGGCCCTGATAGCTCTTTTAACAGGGAAGCGTTTCGTCAAGCTGTGGTGAACACTCTCGAACGCCGCTTGTTTTACATTCCATCTTTCAAGATTTATAGAGGTGTTGCTGGGCTCTACGATTATGGTCCTCCCGGTTGTGCCGTTAAATCCAATGTTCTTGCTTTTTGGCGGCAGGTAATAGTTACCTAAATTAGTCCTGGAAATTCGAAAATTGCATTTTGAAGGGTCTATATTTATTTATTAAGCAGCTTAGACTACTTGTTACAGTTTCTATATCTGAATGTTTATGTATAATTGTTGCTTATTGTCTTCCTACTAAGAAAACCCCCTAAGTTCGTTTGTGTGTTATATTTGTTCTGCAGCATTTTGTTCTGGAGGAGAACATGTTGGAGGTGGACTGCCCTTGTGTGACGCCTGAGATTGTGCTCAAAGCATCTGGTCACGTGGATAAGTTCACAGACCTCATGGTTAAGGATGAGAAAACTGGAACTTGTTACAGGGCTGATCACTTGCTTAAAGATTTCTGTAATGAGAAGCTTCAGAAAGATCTTAGTTTAACTCCTGAAAAGGCTGCAGAACTAAAACATGTAATGGCTGTCTTGGATGATCTGTCTCCTGAAGAATTGGGTGCAAAGATTAAGGAGTATGGAATTACTGCTCCAGACACTAAGAATCCCCTATCTGATCCTTATCCATTTAACTTGATGTTTCAAACATCGATTGGTCCTTCTGGTCTAAGCCCTGGGTGAGTTTAACTTTGTTCTCATGTACCTTACGTAGAAATTTTCTAGAGTTTGAGTACTTTTTTTTGTTCTGCTTATGCTTCTGTAGCCCTTATGGATTTTCTGCTGCAGTTATATGCGTCCTGAAACAGCCCAAGGCATATTTGTAAATTTCAAGGACTTGTATTACTATAATGGAAATAAACTCCCGTTTGCTGCTGCTCAAATCGGGCAGGCTTTCAGAAATGAGGTTTTAATTTCTTCCGTTTGATTTATCGAATACATGCTGCTAATTTTATTTTTTTTTTCCAATTATTTTTAATGCTTTTCTAAGACAGAAGGTAATGGAAAAATTATTTAATTGGTTTTTTTTGCTGTCTCTTCTTGCATGAATGTCGTCTTGCATGCCTTTCCTTATCTCGTTATAATTATTAGTTTTAATATTTTAATGTTTGAAAGGTTTAAATAATTTAATGTGTTTCTTTCTGTGTTTTTTCATTTTTGTTCCCTGTTGAGTTTACCATTAGATAAAATTCAAAGGTTGGTTAATGGCAAAAATGATCTATTTGTCAAAAAGCATTAACTTGTGGATTTTCTATCGAATCTAATTTTGGTTCCAATCAGCCAAACTAAACAAATTCAAAACAAAGTTGTTTTGATTTCATAATTTAATATGGTTGATTTGATTTGCGAATTTTGTGCTTGTAAATCAGTCTGAGCCCCCCTGATAGTAGTAAACTCTTTAGATACTACTATTAGTCGTAATTAAGGAAATGATTCATCAAAGTTTGGAAAGTTTTGTTTTAATATTATTTTCCTGAGCTTGACTGCATAGTTCTCAACTGTTGGTGGTTACTGGTTAAACATGATAATGCCTCCTTTTAAATGCTTATTATTGTCCCTCTTTCCTTGTGTTTTTCCTTGTATTTCGGGGAGAAAGACTAAGAGTCTTGGTACTGCATTTCCTTGTGCATAGATTTCTCCTCGCCAAGGCCTTCTGAGAGTCCGCGAATTCACATTAGCAGAGATTGAACACTTTGTTGATCCTGAAGACAAATCTCATCCGAAATTCTCTGAAATTGCAAATCTTGAATTTCTAATGTTCCCAAGGGAAGAGCAAATGTCTGGTCAATCTGCTAAGAAATTACAGCTTGGTGATGCAGTTGCTAAGGTTTGTGTATTATAATCTGCTATGAAAAAACTTTTTTTTCACCATCTCTTATCTGTACTGATGCAATATTTTCACTCAGGGAACTATCAACAATCAAACTCTTGGCTATTTTATTGGGAGAGTTTATCTCTTCCTAACTCGTCTTGGAATAGATGAAAATCGATTGCGTTTCAGACAGCATTTAGCAAATGAGATGGCCCACTATGCTGCAGACTGTTGGGATGCTGAGATTGAGTGTTCTTACGGTTGGATTGAATGCGTTGGTATTGCAGACAGGTCTGCATATGATTTGCGTGCTCACACGGTGGGAACCTGTTCTAGTTATGAATATAAATTCTGTTAGTGTAAATTCACTTCTATCCATGTCAACATAGAAAATTTATTCTCATTAAACTTTTAGGAATGTAGTTACTGCCACCCTGAACATCAGAGTGATGCATTCTTATTGAGGGATTTTCTGTGGTGTTTTTACAGGAGAAAAGCTCAGTTCCTCTTGTGGCGCATGAAAAATTTTTGGAACCTAGGGAAGTGGAGGTATTACTCTGTTGCTTTCATTTTGAATTGTGTAGTTTTTGAAGTACTTCCTGTGAAAATTGGTTTAAGACAACATTTGTGCTTAAATTTTGGAGGGTTATGGTAGGATCCTAACGAATATGTAGAGTATGATTGCAGAAACTAATAATTGCACCTGTGAAGAAAGAGCTTGGCCTTGCATTCAAGGCAAACCAAAAAATGGTGGTTGAAGCTTTGGAGGTAAGAAATGGGTTTTCTTCTCGGGTCTTTATTTTTGGGATACAAGTAACAGAAGGTTGATGTATGTCTCCTTTTTCTGTAAGGCAATGGATGAAAAAGAGGCTATGGAAATGAAGGGTGCCTTGGAAACCAAGGGAGAAGTAGAATTTTATGTCTGCACTCTTGAGAAGAATGTGTCCATCAAGAAGAGTATGGTTGCAATCTCAAAGGAGAAGAGGAAGGAACACCAGAGGGTTTTCACACCATCAGTTATTGAACCATCTTTTGGCATTGGACGGATAATATATTGCCTCTATGAGCATTCTTTCTACATGAGACCCAGTAAAGCTGGCGACGAACAGATGAATGTTTTCCGCTTTCCTCCTGTTGTGGCTCCTATCAAATGCACAGTTTTCCCTCTTGTTCAGAATCAACAGTATGAGGAAGTTGCTATAGTCATTTCCAAGTCATTGACTGCTGCTGGAATCTCGCATAAGATTGATATTACAGGTAAGAGTAATGATCTCAGTCTTAATTTTGGCAGTTTTTTAGAGTCGTAACCTAATGTTCATATAACATATAGGGAACTTTTAGTATCTGTGACAGTCCACTCTTGTTCCTTCCCAGCAATATCCTGTCCGCTACATGTTTTCTCTTGTGGAGAGTGGATTCATGCAGTTTCGGTGAAAATTTATGACTGTCCTGAAATTTTTAAATAATTTCACGTGCATAATAAGTGTATAATAACAACAATCGTTCCCCTGTTTCCTACATGTGGCCAAATGTCTAGCCAGCTTTCCTGAATCCCAAAAATTTGGAGGTATATAATATTATTGATATTTTGGTGTCTTATAAGCATGGTCCGTCTTTTGTGCATACTGATATAGCTGCTATACGTTTTTTTATGCCAACCCTGTGAAATTAGTTAATTACTAGTTTCTTTTTCTATATGACTTGAACTATCTTTCATAGTTCACAGTTCCATATCCTGTAAGATAACTGCCTGGAAATTCTGGTCACTGTTTTAGGCTACACTATGATGCACAAAAACTCCTAGTCACTAGTGTTTCTGCGTTTCGTATCTGTTTCGGATACCAAAACTCCTAGAAACCAGTACAAAATGTTTATGGGCTCGTTTCTGTAAATAAAAAAGTTGAAAAATTATTTCCTATGTTTTCAGAAACCCTAATTAGTAAATTACACACAAATTTATAGTACAATTTGGTCAAATTAAAAGGGTATTTTGTTATTAAATCTCTTAATAAATAATTTAGACTTTTAATTTATTTTAAATTTTTTATTTGCTCATATTTTTTTATTCCAATTAATTATTTTCTATTTTTACAAAAATATAATCATATAAATGCATTTTTGAAGTTTTAATATTTATGAATATATCCCTGTATTTTTTATTATTTATTCGTTTCTCCACGGTTTCCGACTCCTATATTTTTTTAGAAGTGATGCTTTTTGTTTCCGTTTTCGAATCCGTGCAACATAGAGACTACAGATACAAGTAGTAACTGTCTTGGACTGCAGGTTCATGTTACCATGGCAGGCCCCTATTTCCTGTCCATGTTGAAAGAAATAAAAATAAAAGCAAGCAAGTATTCTTTAGCAAATTGGTTTCTAAGAGATTAAAGGTTCCTCTCTAAAGGAGCCCTTAAAATAAACAGAACATGAAACTAACCAGAAAATTATTTCATCCCACTAATAGATCCTGTGGATATAATTTAGTGCTCTGAATCTTTAGGCTTTCTACTTGCACCTTTTGACTTTTGTCTTATTTTCTTTTGAATAATTGCCTTGCCATGTATTATGATTCTGCTGCTGCTCTATTTCTCAATAGCTTTACTTTCTCATCATTGGTTTCCCTTGTTGGCTTAATTTGTTTCATCTTATCGTTGGTTATCTATCAACAGACATGGAAATAGAGGTGACAATTTTTATTATCGTGTCATAATCGTGTTATCATGTTTAATGTGTACTACATGATTATATATGATATTAAAGCTACAAAAATGATTTAAAGTTCTTTGCTTGAGATATTAAAGATGGATTATGAAGCAATGGAATGTCTAATCTAGTCGGTTAATATTTTTCTCTATTTTTTTTTTTAAAATTTTCAATGTGAGAATTCTGATAGTACATTTATTTCATTTTATGCTGATGCTGTTTACTATCTGTTTATTTAAGTTGTAATCAAGTTCTACAAATTTTCAGAATTTATAAACATACACAACATTCCCGTGATATTATCGACCTGCCCTAGATTATGTATTGATATTCTGAATGAAAATAAATCTTCTTCTCCGATGGAAAGATCGTCGCCGTCAGAATTCCGAGCCTGAAAATGAAAACAGATGAAAAAGGGAGGCACCGGTGGTCCGAGGAGGGACTCTGCGATGCTTAAGTCAGAATTAGGACTTTTTAAGTATATGAATGAACTCAAAATTATAATAGAAGAATCATCTATCTTTTTAGTGTGAGATATGAGCCCTTTATATAGGCTAGGCTTACCTTATAACTGAATTCTGTTGGGGATTATTCCTTGCTAATCATTGTGGTTCCCTTCATAAAGACCGAATTTCCCTTCTGTTGTCTCAGTTTAGGGAACAGTCTTTTCGGAGTACATAAGCGTGTTTGCTGAGTCATCTTTAGCTGGTATGACATGATTCGTCACCCAATTCCCGGGCTAGTGTCCCGGTATATTTCATCCAATTGATCACCCGGTGTACCGAGTCATTAATCCGGTCTCCCAGATGATTCTCGTTGAGAGATCCGGTTCTTAAGTAAAAATATTACTGATTGTCATCATGCATTGAAATGAAAGAGAGATTTGGAAACTAAAATCTTCCCTCATGCAGGCACTTCAATCGGCAAACGATATGCAAGAACAGACGAACTCGGTGTCCCGTTTGCAATAACCGTGGACTCAACAACCTCAGTGACAATACGGGAAAGGGATAGCAAGGATCAGATTCGCGTAAATGTCGATGAAGCTGCATCGGTTATAAATTCGGTGAGCGACGGGCAGAGAACTTGGGAAGATGTTTGGTCAAATTTCCCACACCATGCATCTGGATCCACTGAAGACTAAGTTTCGACCCGACAATTCGACTATGGGACACTATTTTTCCTGATGAATACAAAGCTCTGCTTCTACACAGTAATCTTTTATTTTCTTACTGTTTTACAGTGTGCTTGCTATTGATTTTGGGAGGACAGGTAATTTTTGAATTATGCAACTAGCAAGTCCTATATATGCCTCTCATTCTACTGCCTTTTGGCAAACAATAGAAAAAATTTGGATAATTTTTGCACCTGTAATATACAAATTTTATTCTATATTATGTTTTGGTATGTAAATTTTGTTTTGTCTTGTGAAAATTAACGAATTTACAGGTGATTTTCTGTTGTGCTTATAATAGATGAGAAAAAAAGGTATTACTAAATACCGTTTCTAATTCTTAATTCTTATCTACCGTTCCTTCAGAAGATAATATTGCCTTTGATTTATAAAATTTTACTTTCTTAAAAAATTGTTCTCTCAAAACATTCAAATTTTGTAAGTTGGATTTATAAAATTTTACTTTCTTAAAAAAAAAATTCTCTCAAAACATTCAAATTTTAAAAGTTGATTTTATTTTAAAAATTCAAGATGAAAATATGTTAAAATACGGATATGGAAATATTATTTTGTGAAATTTAACCGGAAAAATCTTATATTAATTGAAAAATATGATGAAAAATAACTTTAGTTCAAACAATTAAAACCCAAAATGTCGAAATACAAAAAAGGAAAAAATTATTTTTTAAAAAGTAAAATAATAAAATTTTGGAACAGATAGGCGCGTTCAAGACGCGCCTCAACCTAGGGAGGGGCGTGTTCGGCATGTGCCCCAACTCAAATTTTTAAATTTTTTTTTTAAATATTCTAATTTTTTATTTTTATTTTTATTTTCTATAAAATAATTTTTATTTATATTTATTTATTTTTAATAGTTTAATTGAATTTATTTTTTCTGTCACAAAAGGCAGTATTTGAGCACAAATATACTGATCTTATACAAGGTATACCGTAGGAAAATATATCAAAAATAAAAATGAAAAAATAATTTCTTTCATCCACCAATTGCTGAACCCTCTACTTCACCTGTCATTGTTCAAGCTTGGCTTTGTTTGTGCATTTATAAAATGATATTACGCTTAGAAAAAATAAACTACGTAATAAAAAAAAGTTACTAGATTTAATAGAATGATCATAAGATATTTGTTGCGGAAAAAAATCGAAACAAGGTTTTGAAAAAAATTAATTAACAGCAAAGTACAGAATAAAAAAAAATCCTAAGTTTACATGCAAAAGTGACAGGAAAAATAACTTTGGTTAAAATAATTAAAATGAAAAATATTAGAACACAAGAATGGAAATAATTATTTTGAAAAAAATCAAAAGGGATAAAAAAGAATAAAATTTGAACAAATATCGAAATAAAATAGCCTAGGGCGCATCTTTGATACACCTCGTCCTAGGTCGGGGCGCGTCCATTTCTTTTCGATTTTCGTCAAGTTTTGACTTTTTTGTCCATTTTATTTTTTTGTAAAATAATTTTTTATCATCGTATTCTCATATTTTTCCGTTTTAATTGTTTAAATCAAAGTTTTTTTTTGGTCAAATTTTTCAATTAAATTTAAGATTTTTTCACGTTAAATTTCATAAAATAATTATTTTCGTGTCCGTGTTTTGGTATATTTTTGTTTTGAATTTTTGAAATAAAGTTATTTTTTAATGTTTAAATATTTCAGAGAAAAGTTTTTTTTTAAATTAAATTTTATGAGCTAAGGGTAATATGGTCTTTTGAAAAATAAAGAAAGAAGTGAGAAAAGCGAAAATAAAGGAGTTATCATATGGAAAAATGTGAAATATGTTTCCATGTTGATTAAGAGTTAGTAATTTGTTATGATAAGTTATTAGGATTACAAATAAACTTTGTGTATCAGATATAAAATAAAATAAGATGAAAATATTATTTTTAAAAAAATAAATTTAGAGGCAATTGTAATTTTTAATTTGGCTCAAATCGAAATAGAGTCAAAATTGAAATGATTTAATTCGATTCTACAATTAAATAAAATTTGATTTGTTTTTATTTTTAAAAATAGTTGTATTTATTTTTTAATTCTCGGTTTGGTTGTTGAATCAAGAGAAAATTATATAAATCAGCTTATTTTAGAAAATATTCTCATAAAGTGGTCTTTAATAATTACATACTTTATAGCTTAATTTTTCTTTAATTATAATTATAGCACTTTTAGTGTTATAGGTTTTTATAAATTACATAAATGGCATGTTTGTGCCATGTGTCACTCCTTCCTTATTTTCCTACCTTTTTGTCATGTGACTCTTCCTCATTTTGTACATTATTTTCCTCCCTCTTTTTAAATAATTAAATTTTTATTTTTAATTTATCTTTAAATCTATTTATTTTTTTGTTATGCATGTTTAGAAATTTTTTTATAATTTTTTTTTATCTTCGAAATAAGATCCATATTC
>CAOJCR012637444.1:0-11223 GCA_948330485.1 Euphorbia neoarborescens | reverse complement strand
ATCGTCACACGAAAGCGGTAAAACATACACAAGCTAAGATTAAACAAGATTATATAAAAAGGTATAACCGGGACCTATGGGATACATTGGTTCGGGGAAGGGGATAAAAATCTTAAATGCATCCACAAAGAAAACATGCATACATACATAATGCGGAAATAAACTCACAATCATGCAACACAACAAAGAACGGGAGAAAAAGATTATTCGGGGACATGCTTTAGAGGGGAAACATACATAAATTAGACTTGGCTCGGGTTAAATGCTTTGGGAAGTGAGGTAATTCATTAGAAAACAATTGGCTCAATGTTTAGTTTGATTAAGCATGCAAATAGAATCGGGTGTTCTTCGGGGATTGAAATCCCGTCACTGTACTGTTCTAAACATCCACATTGCTGAACAATAAATCTAAGGTTTCACATATATATAAATCGAGCTAAGCTAATGGTATTCATCGATCACATCAAAAGCGGGAAAGTAAAATGTAAAATGAGAATAAACTTGCTTTAAAGAGTTTTAGTGATGCAGAATAAAGATATAAAGCCGCTATAAAGATAAAGAAAACTCTCGGAATGAGAAAACCCGAAAACCGGATTGAAAATAGGGTTTCTCGTTCTGAACAATGAGGTAACATGATGCTGGAAACCTTACACGATGTCGTGTAGTGTGCCATCATCGTGTTGATTCCTCAGGCAGATACAAAAGAAGAAAAAAGGGAGCCACACGATGACAACCAAGTACATGATTTCGTGTATTCAGTTTTCGTCGTGTGGGCTCGAAACTCAAGAAAACAGAAAAGAGGTAAAACACACGATGTTGGTTGGTTGACACGATGTCGTGTGAGTTGACCCAACATCGTGTAAAGTTGGGACCAAAGATAAACAGCAAAAAAAGGGATTTGGTCGTTCACACGACATTGGGCACTTCCACACGATGTCGTATGGTTACCTCAGTTTCGTGTGAACACCATTTTAGAATTTTAGAAGACTTGTTCGGGGTCCATTTTGGTCCGCTTTTAGTGCAGTTTGATACGGAACATCATAAATCTCAGTTTAAAACTTAAATAAACAGAAAAGGGGAGTTTTTACGTGTATTATGAAAATAGGTAAAATCAAAAGCATAAACAGAGCAAAATAATCTGTAGAAAATTCGATTTTTGTAAACCTCGGTTTTTCATCAAACCGAGGATACCAAGACGAAGCTAGTGAAGAGTAAAAAAGGTTTGAGATCAGAAAACTACCTTTGCAGCGTGTTTAAGGTACGAATAATGGATTGGAAGGTCCGATACCGAACCGACGAAAACTGTGGAACGGCTCCGATGAAGGTTATTTGTCAAGCTCTTGCCTACACCCGGGTTCAGGAGAATGAGTGGAGTCTGTAGGTATGATTTTTGGTGGGTTTGGAGAAGGTTTTGTATTATGGGTAAAGTTGCAGTAGCTTGAAATGTTGAGAATGAGTGAGCAAAAGCTGGATTGGATTAATATTAGGGCTGGTTTTTCTAATGTTTAGTGGCTGATGGTGGTGATAGAAGTTTTATATTGTCTGGAATGGGTAAGATGTTGAAGAACTGATGATTGAGGTAGAGAGAAAGGTATGCGTGAATCCCTTCTTTTTCCAGATGAAAATCAATTCCTTAACCAAAGTGGCCAGCCTCCTCTCCATCTGTGATGTTTTTTTGTGTGCCTTAAATATGGCACAAAACCCTAGGTTTAGGTGCATGGGCTTGGGTTAGGGCTTTTAGTTTTAGGCTTGGTTAGGTTATGGGTTTAGGCTTGAGTTTAAGGGCTTAGGAGATAAATGATATAATGGGTGGTTTGGGCTTTTATTTAGGTAGGAATGAAGGGTTGGGGGCGGGGGGGTTTCCAGTCCCAATTGGCTGCAAAGGCTTGACAAATATTTTATTTCGGGTCCGGTGGCACCGGCTTCAAAATCCATGGGCTAAGACACGCTTATAAAAATATTACAAAGGTACCGGTTAGACTAGATATCATCACCACTAGCTGGGGAAAAGTCCCGTGCTAACAATAACACAACTTAAGGTTTTGAGGATGCACAGTATCCTAATTGAGTGTGCAAGCATGATAAATTTGTTTATGGATTGAAGCAAGCATCTTTGTCTTGGAACCAGGGGTTTGAAAAATACCTTAGAGCATATCATTTCGTGCAAAGTTTGAATAAGCCTTGTGTATACAAAATGGTTGACTTATAGACTTCCATGTTCCTAAGGTTATAGGTTGATTGCATCTTTCTTATCGGAAGTGACATACTTTTACTGAAAGGGGTTAAGTAGAGGTTGATTAAGTGCTTCATAATGAAGGATTTAGGCGAACATGAGTATGTCTTAGGGATTTAGATCTATTATGATAGATTACATCAACATCTAGGCCTCAGTCAAGAAAAGTATATAGATAAAATACTGAAACATTTCTCGATGGATAAGCTGAACAAGGGTTTCTTTCGTGTGCGCCATGGGTTGAAACTTAGTAGGAAGAATTCCCTCAGCCAAAGAAGGAGTGGAAGAGGATGATGGGGATACCATACTGTGAGCGGACGACCTTTTTATCAAAATAAAAAGTAGTTTCGGAAAATGGATTTTTGAGTTTGCAAATAATGTTTGGAAAGTGTAAATGTTGGTTTGAAAATGTAAGAAAATAAATGTTGTTTGAAAGAAAATCCAAATAAATCCTTAAGCAATTAACTACGTGCATGAACACAGGCTCTTAGGACTCATTTTTGAAAGAAATCTAAATTTTGGAAAAGAAAACAAGTTTTAAGAAAGAAATGTGGAAAAGTTTTAATACAAATTCAAACTAGAATTTCTAAAAAATGATATTTGGAGTCGCCACTGGGTTCTAAGCTCTACCGGGAATTAATTCACGGTATAACTCGGATCCTAAGTCTCAAATCCAAAACTGTGATCCAGAGATCAGGTTCGGACAAGGCTTTTACTTATCCTTTTTCGAAAGACCTTATAACAATCGACAATATTTGGAAAAAAAGTGTTTTTATTTGCAAAAAAGCCTAAGTTCATTTTAGTTTGGATTTTTAGGTGATCGCGCATACGAAAGCGGTAAATAAAATGCGAAAAAAGTAAATAATTAGTTACAACCCAATCGAATTCACACATCCTAGCTAGGGGGATTACATCAAATCAAAATGGGGAATTGGGGTTCATCATGCATAAAATTAAACATATATGCGCAAGTAAAGACTGGAACTTAAACACATTGTACAACATCATGCTTGAAATGGACATGTTATGAGAAAGGGGATGAACAATAGCTCGGGGTCATTTCTTTAGGGGGGTATTTAGTTCCACTCATTTAGTCAAACCAAACGGTTTGGGCCGAAAGATGGTCTCGTGATGGATCGAAAAACAATTTTAGCTCATTTACATAGGGCATCGGTGATATTTATGTCCAAAATCATTTGGCTCAATTTTAGTTTTGGAAGAATGCAAAATTTTAATGAGTCGACTATTCAGGAATTAATTCCCTTCATTGATCGGTATTAGCGTCCCTAAACTCGACTTTCGGACACAGTTTTCTAGATGCATGTGTATAGAAAAGAATTAAAGTCTAAGTCATACATGCAAAAATAATTTTAAACACATAAATATTTAATAAAATATTCCTAAAAATATGTACTTGCGACCAATAATACGATTCTGGATAAATATTGACAATAAATAAATAACGCATGAAGTGTAAAATATTTTTGGAGTTAAAGATGTATTTTATTTTGTAAAAAAAAGATAGGAATTAAGTGTTATATATATAAGGAAAATTATAGTGAAATAATAAAATAAGATAATATATGTAATTTTGAGAGTTAAATATCACAAAAATAAAATTATTTTTTGCCAAAAAAGAATTAAATAAAACAAGCATTAATCATAAAAAAATATAATTTCTTCAGCTTTAGCAACCGATTCACTGACGAAATTAGAATCGGTTGCTGAATTTTGAATGGAGGGCTGTTGCCCTTGCTTTTAACGATGGATTCAACGACGAAAAATTCGTCGCTCTGGGCAGTAGCCCTATTTTCATGTCTGACAGCATTATTTTTCACGTTTTTTCCACTTTTTTCTTGTTTTAATTATTTTAAAAATTAGAAAAATTATGGTGAAGATCGAAAATATCTCGGGTGGTCCGAGAATCAATTTTAAGCCTTTCTTGTCGGTCAAAAGGCGATCTTTAACGTCCAAAAATACATTTTAGTCACAAGAATATAAATATTTATACATGTCCTTAGTTATCCGTTTTAGGTCCGATTTTTTCCAAATTTGTCCCAAAATGCTCCAAATTCGCAAAGGTACATAAAAAATTCCAAATATATCACAAAAATATTATTTATGAGTCATTTTCAACCATTTCCCCAATATATTTCCATGTTCCCAACCAAAGAACGGTTTTGGAATTTAATTATTTTTAACACAAAAGAAAATGCAAATCAACTTAAAAATCATGCAAAATGACATTAACACATGATAAAAGTGAAAAGGAGATCATTTAAGGTTCAGTTACCTTTCCAAAGTATTTTCCATGAGGTGTAGTTTAGAAAATTCCGAGTAGCTCCAATGACCCTAAGAACACCAAGAACCGAGCTAAATACTTTCTTGAGCTTGTAAGAATGATTTTTGGTGAGCCTTTTGGTGTATGATGGATGTCTTTTTGATAGTAAGAATATGGAGAAGAATATAGTGGATGAAGTAGAAGAAGAAAGTGTGAAAATCCTCCCTCTTTTCTTTAGAAAAGAAGAGAAATATAAGAGGAAGAATATGATGTTTTATGAGAGAAGTTTAGGTTGTCTTTTTTCTTTCTTTCCCTTGCTCTTCTTTCCGTCCTTGTGAGCCCCCCTCAATCCAAAAAGTATTTCCCTTTTTAATGCTAAACTCTCCCTTTAACCCCTCACTTACTTCCACTCCCTTATTTCTTTTTTTCAACCAGCACCCTTAAGTATTTTCCCTCCCTTTTTTTTCTTACAACATAACTAAACCTAACTTACCCCCTTTTAGCCCATTTCTTCTCTTCTTCCAAGCCCAAAAATATGGGGCTTTATGGGCTGAAGGCTTGGTTTGGGCCTTGGGCCCATTCAGCCAAAATAGGTTCTCTTGTACGAATTATTTGATATGTACTTGATTCGGGTTTTTGTATCGCGGGTACCAAAGTCCTTGGCCTTTCTTTTAGCCAACATATAGTGAAAAATCATAACGAGAAAAATATCAACAAAGTGTCATTTTCATCATTTCCTTGGAATAAAAATCCCGTGCTCACAATTTCCCCTCATATAACTGGATTCATTAACTGAATTCGGGAACACGATCATGAGCGTGGGGAATACATACCTAAAAAGATAACCTGAAGGGGCTTTATTCATTGGAGAGCATCTTTGAAATGTCAAAACTTGCTTTGGCGCGGGTTGCCCTGTTCTTGGAGTAGCTTCGACATGGACTGCCTTGAATCCATAGGTAAGCAGCTATCCTAGACCATTCGAATTTAGTGGCCTTGTGAGTGTAGGGACATCCCGAAGATGTGATGGTTAGCTGGAACATAAGAGTTATGCCCTTAGACTCGTCTTCTCAAAAGTATGTATGTTGTATGATGCAATATGGATGAATATGATATGAAGAACTGAGGTTTTTATCACTCGATCGACAATTTTGGAACAAAAATTTTTGCCCCTTTGATCGATTGATAAAAACGATACTAAGTGTTTGGGTGATGCTATGACACATGCTATGAATGAATATTCTGATGTATGCATGAAGATGTCTGCAGCACTGGTTCCCCAGGTCTGAATCGCGACTAGATTTGCTCAATATGCTTCGGTTTTGGTTGAAACTTTGATCTGAGGGATTCAAGACCATGCCGGTGCTTCAGAATCTTTCGAAAGCTAGTTGAGATGGATCTATTCAATTGACTTCTACTATTTGGTGTGCAGCAAGCTGACTTCTGCCCTAGCCACCTTTGCGGGTTTCCAACTGACGTAATTTTTTCTTTTTTTATTTTTTTTCTTTTTTTTCTTTTTTTTTTCTTTTTTTTTTCTTTTTTTGAACCGCCCCGAAGAGTTTTCGGTTTGGTAGTACTTGTTTGTGTCTGAGAAGGGACATAAATATTGATGTGAAGAGCAGAGCAATGACATATGTTTGAAGTTTACAACCGTAATAAAAGACTTCTAATGCAGGCTTAAGCGTATGGTTGTTTCAAAATGCTTCAAATGTATTCATTTAGACAATCAGATAATATTTCAAGCATTGAAACACTTTATTGATGAAATTAATCCGAACTTTCAAGGGATACAAAAAGTTACATCTCATGCTGACTTATCATCTGTCGTGAAGCGTCCTTATCGGTTTTCCACTTCGCTCTCTTGTCTCACTTTTGCCTAAGTTGCCCTCACAGATTTTCAACTTAGCCATTTTTCTTATTCTTATTCTTCTTTTTTTTTCTCTCTATATTTTTTTGATACTGTTTAATGCTTTAAACGGTCCTGGCTGATGGGAGAGGAGAATTCGTTGCCATCTAGATCTGTAAGCTTCACTACTCCTCTAGACATTACTTGCTTGACCATGAATGGGCCATCCCAGTTGGGCTTAAAATTCCCTCGTGCATCAGTGTGGACTTGCCTAATCTATTTCAGAACTAGGTCGTCGGGCTTGAGCGACCGTATAAGGTGCTTAACCCTCCTTCCATAAGTTCTAGCCATTCTTTGCTGATACATCTGTAGATGATCAAGAGCTTTGAGTCAGTTTTCATCTGTCTGGTTTAGCTGCTCATACCTGGAGCGAACCAATTATGTCTCAGGTAATTCAGCTTCTAGCACCACTCTCAGTGACCTTATCTGCATCTTAATAGGGAGAACGGCTTCCATCCCGTAAACCAGGCTATACAGAGTTGCCCCAGTTGGCATTCGGACTCCAGTTCTGTACCCCCATAAGGCTAGTGGCAGTTTGTCTGCCCAGTCTCGATAAGTCACCACTGTCTTGCTTAGAATGTTCTTGAGGGTCATGTTGGCAGCTTCTATAGCCCCGTTGGCTTGTGAAAGGTAAGGTGAGGACTTGTGGTGTTCAATTCTGTGTTTGGCCAGTTGTTCCGCGGTTGCCCCTTGGAACTGTACTCCATTGTCGGTCACAATATGGTGTGGTATCCCATATCTAGCAAAGATCTCTCTCTTAATGAACTTGGACATCGTTTTCACAGTGATGTTGGGATAAGACTTGGATTTTACCCATTTATAGAAGTAGTCCATTGCCACAATGATGTACCGGTGTACGTTGGAGGTAGGAAGGTGGATTTCCCCAATGATGTCTATTCCCCAAGCAGAGAATGGCCAGGTGGTTGTAAGATTCTGAGGCTCCATCGGGGATAGATGTTGTAGACTTCTATAAATCTGGAACTCATGGCATCTCAGCACTTTCTGAATACAATCTTGTTTCATGGTTAGCCAAAAGTACCCTTGCCTCATAATCTTTCCAGCTAGGGCCACCCCATTTATATATAACCTACACTACCCGGCATGTAGCTACTACATGACAGATTTAGCTTCAGTTTCTGTTAGGAATCTGAGTAAGACGCCTTCTGATGTGCTCTTGAATAACTCTTCTTTGAATAATCTGAATTGTGCTGCTAGCTTCCGAAGCATAGTCTTTTCTGCATTGGTGGCCCCCTTGGGATATTCCCTTTTTTCTAGGAGCAGTTGGATGTCAAAGTACCAAGGCTTGTTGTCGACTGTGGATACCATTACTGGTATTGCTTCAAAGTAAGGCCTTTTGGACTTGTCAAGGATCAACGACTTCATTGGGTTGGCGCCTGGACCTTCCTACATAGAGGATAATGTTGCGAGAGCATCTGCTATTTGATTCTCATCTCGTGTCACATGCCTAAACTCACACTTCTCAAATTTGAGGATCCTTTCTGATGAGATTTCAGTGTATGGGCGGAGCATTTCTTCTTTTATATCCCATTAGCCACAAACCTGTTTGATGACTAACATTGAATCCCCAATGATAATGACATTTATGGCCTTCAGAGTGATCAGCACATCTAGTCCAAATAGACATGCTTCGTATTCTGCCCTATTATTAGTGACTGGAAACTCTAAGCATTTGGAGAGGGGAATCACTTCTTTCTCAGGAGTGACAATGACAACACCCAAGCCTGCTCCATGCTTATTGACAGCTCCATTGAAATGCATGAACCATTGGCTCGGATGAACTGTGACCATTGCCAACTGTTCATCATAGAAGTCCAGATTCTCTAAATAGTCAGACTCAATGGGCTGAAGAGCTAGGAATTTTTCCACTGCCCTTCCTTTGATGAACTTCTTAGTAACATAGACCACATCGAATTCAGATAAGAGCAATAACCACCTTGAGAGCTTCCCTGCCATTGCTGGGGCGTCTACGAGATACTTCATTGGGTCTGTCTTAGCTACGGTAATGATTTGGTATGACTAGAAGTAGTGTCGAAGCTTCTTCATCAACTAGACCATGGCCGCACAAGTCTTCTCAATGAGGTTGTATCGACACTCATAATCCATAAGCCTAGAATGTCATTTGATGAGATAGTTCATTCCTTGGCCACTAATATACAGCAACATCAACAGGAAACTAAGGTAAGCATTTAGAATCTTGAGAAGCAGATCAGTCAGATTACTACTTCAGTGAGTGCCTTGGAATCGAAAGGGAAATTTCTCTCACAGACAATTGACAACATGAAGCAGAATGCCAGGGCTATAACCCTTCAGAGGGGGACAGAAGTGAATCCAAAAGAAAAGGAAGTGGAGAAGGATTTAGAGGTATGTCAGAGAGAGGATGAAAAGACGGGAAAGGTGAGTACAAAAGTGATATGATGTGCAAAGCACATGTATTTGACATACAAAACAAGCTAAAATATATGTATTTTGTGTATTTAACAAGTATTTTGTGTTAGAATGTTTATTTTTTTAGGTTTTTTAGGACTAAAGATGTTTTCAGGACATTTATGAAGGATCGGGATAAATGACTTGAATCATGGATAAAAAGCGAAGAAAAACAAAAAATTAAGGGAGAAGTGATAGAACTCTATTGCGATCACGACTCCCATATGTCGCGATCGCGACACAAACTAGCATGCCAGCCCTAAAGAACAAACAGGGTGTCACGATCGCTATATCAAGGTGTCGGGATAAATGACTTGTATATGATTGATACAATGTTGAACGGAGAAATTCTGGATGTGATTCCATTATCTTTGATGCGTTACACTCTATATCAAGGACTACAGCAAAGAAAAACTTAGGTATGGGTTCAATGGTCTTTGGTATTATATGGAAATTACGCAATCCCGGAAGAATTTATCGTCCCAAAAAGGAGATGTTTTCTGTTATTTGGATACATCCTATCTCAAAAAGGTGGGGTTACTTAAAGAGCATTTCGGAGGGTACCGATGGAAGGCATAGGAGGCAAGAACGGGAAAGGAAGACCATGATACAAGAAAAGTCGCTTCATCTTTATGAAGGGGAGAACCAGAGCAACAAAGTGAAGTCGAGACTACTCAAGCCACGGTTAAAGAATAGCAACAAGTTCTTACTTGATTAGATGGGATGGACGCATACAATGCAGAGATGAGGTTGCAAATTGGTTATATGGATCGAAAGTTAACAAAATTTGGCAAAGCTCAAACCTCTTTGAAGAAAAAGTTTTTAAAGTTCTTTCAAACCCAAAATATTGAATTCACTCCATCACCCACAAGCTCATCCGAAGACGAGGAAGAATAAGGTTCCTTATGAATTTTTCTTTCGAGTTTATGAATGAAGTATTGTAGGAACAAGATGTATGCATTTCTTAGATTCCTTTAATATCTTGAAATATAATAAAAAGAGTACTTTCAATTATGATCATTCTAAATATTTTTTTTATTTCAAATAATTTTCTTATATTCTTGATTTCCATTTTACACAATGAGGACATTGTGTTCTTCAAGTGTGGTGGGAATGAAAAAAGTTTAAAGATATTGAAAATGATGCTTAAAAAGGACCTAAAATTTTTAAAAAAAATCACAACTTTTTGAATAACCAACACATGATTTCATGCTAAAGTTTTTCAAAGTTAGAAATATTAAACTATTTTAATGCCTATATTATAAATATATTATTTATATTGTTTTTCTATATCAATTCATACCCTTTTTATTGTTTATAGCTTAATTTTCTTATGTTTTATTACCTTCAAGATTAAATTCAAATAGTTAGATTATAAGTGGAAAGTGTTATACATAAAGGATACATAGACTTAGTTACCTATTTATGAACTCTTTAAAAAACACTGAGAAGATATACTCTTATCTAGATTTAGTTGGTAGAATAAAAGGAAACTAAAGCCATAATATATGTACAGATAAGTCAATAAAGGATGAGGGTATCATTTGAGAGAAAAATAAAGTATTCATATGTCAAAAAGGGAGAGTAGTATGGAGCATAAAATGCAACCGCCAAAAACTATAAAACATTTACTTTATCATCTTTTAAAAGATATGCAAAGAGAGGTAACAAAAGAGGTAAAAGGGGAGAAGTGATATGGAGCATAAAATGCAATCACTTTTGAGCTTTAGAAATCTAAGTACCTAAAAATGCCTTGAGATTTATACTAAAAACATGCGAGCTAAAATTGTCCTAAAAAAACTAGCATCTTATTTAGATATAGTTGTATATCATGTTTTAAAGTAATTAGTAAATATCAAACTAATGAGCTAAGAAGATCTTTATTTTATACATCTACCAACCATACATAACTTATTAAGTTACATTTTGATGTTGAACTAAAAGTTAAGAGATTCCACTACACATTAAGCTTTATTCTTTAGCATATGATTAAAGAAAATATAATGAATAAATAAAGAAAGCATGATTTAAAGAAAACATATAACTTTGCTTAAGGACAAGCAAAAGTTAAGTGTGGGGGAATTTGATATGATGCGCAAAGAACATGTATTGGACATACAAAACAAGCTAAAATATGTCAATTTTATGTATTTGACGAGTATTTTGTGTTTGAATGTTTATTTTTCAGGTTTTTCAAGACTAAAGATGTTTTTAGGACATTTATGACGGATCGGGAAAAAATGCTTGAATTACGGATAAAAAACGAAGAAAAACAAAAAATTAAGGGAGAAGTGACAGAACTTTGTCGCGATCGTGACCCCCATATGTTGCGAATTCGACACAAACTAGCATGCCAACCCT
>CAOJCR012630784.1:0-11522 GCA_948330485.1 Euphorbia neoarborescens | reverse complement strand
TTGTTATCTGCAATGCTCCATCCTATAGCAGTCTTGTAACCTCTAAATGCTATCAACAACTGGTGCTCCTCTTCATTTGTTAACTTGCTTGATATGATCACCAGAAGGGTCCCATTTGTGCCTAGAAATGCATACTTCAGGTGTTGAGGCAGCTCTTTAAGCATTAGGATTGGTGCCTATAGAACAGAAGGTAATGGTTTTATGTTAGAAGACTGAATTTTCTCCTTGATTTCATTGCTTACCCGAATTGAAGGAATGGTGAATCTGTCCTCTTTATTTAATAAAATAGCCTGTCGCTAAGCCTTCATACACCCGTTAGATCTAACCTGCATTCTATCTTCACTACTATCTTGCCAAAACTCATGGGTTAATGGTTTAATAACATCAATACCACAAACAGAAGATAAATCACAGGGGTATTTGATGGCATCATAAATGTTAAACTGTACCCTTTTTCCATCAAACTCCATAGATAGTGTTCCATTATGCACATCAATTTTAGTTTTCACAGTAGTAAGAAAAGGACGACCCAATAAAAGTTGAAAAGAATCGAGGGCCTCATCACTATCCATATTTAGCACATAAAAGTTAGCTAGAAGCACCAAATCATTTACCTGTACCAACAAATCTTTCAAGACTCCCTTTGGGTAAACAAGGGTCCTATTGGCTAATTGGATAACAACCTTTGTTTCTCCCAATGGTCCGACCCCTAATTGCTTATACATGGAGTGTGGCATGACATTTGTTGATGCTCCTAGGTCATACATGGCTCTACTAACTTTAGTATTTCCTATCCTACATGAAATAGGAAACATGCCTCTATCCTTAAATTCTTTAGGCAAATTTCTTTATAAGACTGCTGACATATTAGCCCCTACAACTACCTTCTCGACTCCTTTCAATTTAGACTTGTTAGCATACAGTTCTTTTAAAAACTTAGCATACCTAGGAATCTGTTTGATAGTATCTAACAAAGGAATGTTTAGTTTAACCTTTCTAAACATTTCAAAGATGTCTTTATCTTCCTTTAGCTTCTTTGAGTTCAAAAATCTTGATATGAATGGTGGTGGAATGACGATGGAAGGCTTCTGATCAGATTCTGTAGCCTTTATTTTTGCCTCCCTATCCTTCTCTTCCTTTCTCTTTGGTACCTCCAACTCCTGCTCCACTTCCATCTCTTTCGGTTTCACTTCTATCCCACTTCTAAGGGTTATTTTTCTGGCATTCTGCTTTGGTTTGTCTATTTTCTATGAAGGCAGTTTTCCTCTTAATTCTTGACCACTCACTGATATAGCAGTCTGACTGATCTGTTCTCGAGATTTTGAATGCTTGCCTCGTCTCCTGTTGATGTTGCTTCATGTTGGTTACTAAATAATGGACTATCTCATCAAGTGACATCCTAGGTTTCTATCCTGATGTAGAAGACTGCTGCTGATTTCTGGTGGATAATACGGCTGTGGCTATTATGGAGGCCAGTGCCCGTAGCTGAAGTTCGGATGATCCGTCCATCCCAGATTATAAGATTTGGAATAGGGATCACATCTCCTTTGGTTGGGTTGCATAAAACCCCCATCTGCATATGCTTGTTCTGATTCCATTCCAAGTGTGGGATATGCATCAGTAGTACACCCCTGACTCATGCAAATGCCACAGAAAATAGCTTGATTGCCTCCACTTGTAACCAAACCTTTCACAAGAGTACTTAATGAATTAATTTTATCCTCTAAGGAATTAGTGCTTACCTCATGTACTCTTCGACTTTATTTGGAAGAAACTCAAACTGTCTAGAATTCTCGATAACGTTCCATATCAACTCCCACGCAGCTACTGGCGTCTTGTTTATTATACACCCCCACTGGAGGCATCAATCATCCTCTGCTCCATTGCAACATACCTTGATAAAAAATACTGAACCCTGGCTTGTTCAAATATCCCATAATGTAGGCAGCTCTCATATAAATTCTTGAAGCATTCCCAACAGTCATAAAGAGATTTTAAGTGTTTTCGCTGGATATTGTTGATTTTCCTCCGTAGTGTAGCAACTTTTGATGCAGGGAAGAACCTCTCTAAGAATAATTTGGCCATCTTCGTCCATGTAGTCACTGATCCAGACGGTAAATAGAATAACCAAGCTTTCGCCTTATCAGCTAGTGAAAAAAGGAAAGCTTTCAGCTTTAGAACCTCCTCCTTAATCCCATGTGGTTTCATGCCCGAACATACTACATGAACCCCTTCAGATACATGTATGGATCTTTGCTTTCCATCCAATGGAACTTTGGAAGTATATGGATAAGCCCTGATTTTAGCTCAAAGTTTTCATCCGTCTCTGGATAAGTGATGCAAAGAGGTGCATGTTGCACCAGTGGAGTGTGTAGCTCACACAGTGTTCTTTGATCCATGATCTCTTCTTCTGAATCATTGGATGACTCTGATGAAGATTCAGTTGTACTACTCAAAACCTCACCTTCCTTCTCGAGTTTTTGTTCTTTTTGAAGTCTCCTCAAGGTTCTTTTGATTTCTGGGTCGTATGGTGGCTCTTCAGAATCGTCTAACCTGGTCATAAATAAAAGAAGCAGTATTAAATTGGCTCCCCAGCAATGGTGCCAAAATTTGATGGGTGTCGAATCCACCAAAAATACAATTTATAAACTCTCTTGTATCTTGGCATAAAATAAATTATGTAGCAAGGGTAAGCAATGTCGAACCCTAAAGAGCCAACTACGATTTCCAATACTTATGAACAGGTAAATTCAACAGTAAAGTATAGTGGGGGAAGTTGAATGATTGGGAATTAAAACTAAAATTGACAAACTAAACAAGGCAATAAAAATAAAGTGCAAATGAAACAAATAATCAATGGAGAAAACACCTCACCTATGGTAGTCTCGGGATTCGGAATATGATGACTGATCATAGACAAGAAATTTATCATTGACTTATTCCAGACTAGTTCTAATCCTAGGATTCGCGCTTTGGATCAGCTTTTCCTATTGTAGCTCTGCTTAGCATAGGTCAAACAGAACCCTAATCAATGAATAACCCTTCCTTAGTGGCTTAAAGTTCAATTCATTAACAGCATTCATGAGAGAAAAGCCTAGTCTAAACTAATCAGTTTCTTAGCGACTCCCAATTCAAGTTTAAGTTCTATATCATAGCAAGTTCGATCATAAGTCAAGATTAAGAATCTATTCCTATGAAATTGTAACTATCATGCAATCACAATAACTGGCCAGGCTCAAACAATCACACAATAAATTAACAGGAGGATATTCGACTCCCTTTCAACAAAATATAGAGAAACATGAAATAATCAATAATTAAATAGATAGAACGATCTCACAGTTTTATTCTGAATCTGTCAAACTCCCTTAGAAGAAGCTAGGGAATTAGTTACATATAATTGTGAATAAAAACCCTAAAACAAGTAGAAATACCATTGAAATGAATGAATGAATGAAAAAAAGAAAGATGGAGGAGAAGAATGGTGGAGTTGGGTCTGTCTAATTGTGAAAAAAATACTCCCCCTTTAAAACCCTAAAAATGAAAGACTATTTATAGTTATGCCCAAAAGAATAAAAGAAACCAAATTAAAATAAGATTCTGTGTCATTATATCTGCCCTACATGAGTTGCACAAATTTACACGACTTTGTGTCATAATCCTCAATTTGTGTAATACGTCAGTACCATCTGTCAAAATGTTATCAACTTGCACGAGTTTCTTGCTGCTACACAACTTCATGTTACAAGCTCCAAGTCGTGTAATGTCTCTAAAGATTCTAGATTTCTACGATTGACACGAGTACGTGTTATACCTACACAGTATCATGTGAATTCCTTGGAAGTCTTGGTACCATTTACATGAGTGAGCCACTCCTACATGAGTTTGTGTCAACTTCTCAAAGTTGTGTGACTTTCTTTCCTTGATTCTGTTCTTCGGCCATCACCTTACACGAGTTGGCCCTATGTATACAATGTCGTGTACTTCTCTCTGAGTTGTGAACTTAATCTTCTTAACCACGTTTCAAAGAAATCAATCTCGATTTCTTTCCAAATTCATCATCTCCAAACCTACAGGCTAAAATATGCAAACAACAGTGAAATGTCCTAAGAATATACCAATCAAAACCAAATGAACACATGAAAACTATCAAGAATCATGTAATTTATGCTTGTTAATAGCCATTCTATACATAAATCCTAAATTCTAGCAATCAATTCCACCAAATCTACCAATTAAAATTCTAGATCTACAATTATCAATTCTAGATCTACCAAAGTTAATTCCAGATTTCTAAACTAATTTTAGATTCATACTGTATAACCACAGATTTAATTAACTCTTCTAGATTCAACTGTAACCACAGCTCTAATACCACTTTTGGGAATCAAATTCAGGCCCAGAAGCTTAATAGGCGTGGCAAAAGGCTTTAAAACTTCTGTATTCAATTCCCATTGCAACTGTTTCGGTGAATTTGAAGGATTTAATTTCTAATCTATCCTAATAGAGGAATTAGGGTTTAGGAGGAAATTAAAAAGAAAGATCTGGAG
The DNA here is from genome assembly GCA_948330485.1 of Euphorbia neoarborescens. Lineage (NCBI taxonomy): Eukaryota > Viridiplantae > Streptophyta > Magnoliopsida > Malpighiales > Euphorbiaceae > Euphorbia > Euphorbia neoarborescens. The sequence continues at coordinate 6,972 of CAOJCR012630784.1, read as the reverse complement.
CTTACCCTTTAATCTCCTCCCGAGAAGCCGCTGAAGACTGGCGACCCAACCACAGAGTAATGTATGAACTACTATTGGCCATGGATCCGTACTAGCAGAGTCAAGGCTTGATCAATCGTACTACAAAATCTCACCAAAAGGTGAACGGAAGGAACAATATTTCTCTCCTTAAGGTTTTCAAAAATTACACAACTATATCCCATAATTTTCACTTTTAGTTCATTTTAACATTTTTTAGAGTGCGTGCATATACTTGTTATCACTTTGAGTTTAACTCTTGGCACCAAATCACATAAATTCAAGGTATAGGAAAACAAAAGTATTTTAGCACACTTATCCCTTTTTACAATTCAGAGGAGGCTATTTTGTGATTTTTAATTTCGAATTAGGTCCCGGGGTTAATGTTTTACATTCCTCCCAAATGGCAATTCAGGGAATCAAACCGTAGTTCATCCTACCAAGCTTAGCCCCTGGCACTAATAGGCCAACTACTATTAGGTAAAATTTCACATTATTTATCGTTTTTAGAATAGGTGTTGGGGTAAAGGTTTTGAATTCCTCCTAAATGGTGTTGCAAGGAATCAAACCGTAGTCCGTCCTACCAAGTCTAGCCCCTGGCACAACTAAACCAACTACCATTTGGTATAATTTAAGCTTCTTTCTCCATTAATTAGGATTTAAACAAATTAATTTACTTTAATTTCTCAACCAAGCAAGTTGTGAGCTAGTGATACATTAAGCCAGATTCAATTCAAAAAACCCAATGCAAGAAAGCTTAAGAGCATGCAATTTATTTTGTTTCACACAGAGTTGAACTCAAATAAACAAAAATTTGGATTATTTTTAGCTCAGTTTAGTTACTAGAAAATATTTCAATAAAGTGGTGGTGGCATCCTAATGTAACAATGCTATCCGATTAACCCTTTTCAGCTATTAAGAAACCTAACTTAGACAAAAGCAATCCCCTAGGATCATAAAGTTCATCAAGCTCATCATAAAATTCAACTAATTTTCACAATCAGTACATCCCACCCCTAAAACCTACTTGTCCCCAAGTTAGGTAACAAGAAATAACATGTTAAAACAGGGTGGAGAAAAGTAAAGAAACTACCCGGGGATGAAAGGTAGAACTCAAGGGTATGGGGCTGTTGTTTGCTGAAATGTACCGCTCACTAACTTGTGCTTCGCCTTATCAGAGTCCCTCTTCCTACATAAACACACAAAAACAAGATAAAAACGCAAAATAAAGAAAGAGGAACAAAGAAAACAAAATAAACAAAAGCAAATAAAAACACCGGGTTGCCTCCCGTAAATGCATCTTTTTATGGTCTTTGGCCAGACATGTACGATTCATTTCTCTTTAGGTGGTTCCTCCAAGAAAACTTTAGATTCAGGATTAGATTGAAGGTTCTCATAGAATGGCTTCAACCAATAACCATTGACTTTGAAAACCTTGCCTGTAGCCTGACTCTGAATCTCCAGAGCTCTATGATCATAAATCTTCACAATTACAAACAGGTCGACCCATCGACAAAGCTTACCCGGAAACAATCTCAACCGAGACTGGAATAACAGCACTTTTATCCCACAACAAAGTGCTTTGGGCTTATCATTCTCTCATGTAATTTCTTGGTTTGTTCCTTGTAAGCCATGGAACTGTCACAAGCTTTGTTCCTTAATTCCTCTAACACAACCAACTGTACCTTTCTTTCTTCACTGGCTGCCTCATATGACACGTTGCAGTGCTAACTACCCAAAATACCTTATGCTTGATCTCAACTGGAAGATAACACGCTTTACCAAAGACTAAATGGTAAGGAGATGTACCTATCGGTATCTTGTATGCAGTTCGATAGGCCCATAGTGCATCATCTAGTCGTACACTTGAGTCTTTGTGAGTCAGATTCACGGTCTTGCTCAAAATGGATTTCAGCTCTCAATTGGAGATTTTGGCTTGCCCATTTATTTGCAGGTGATATGTGGTTAAAACATGATGAGTCACCCCATACTGTTTAAGCACGATTCCTAGCACTTTGTTGTAGAAATGTGTACCTCGTTCACTGATTAGCACCTTTGGTGTCCCAAAACGGTTGAAAATGTGGGATTTCACAAACTGTGCCACTGTCCGAGCATCATATGTATTGTAGCTTTAGCCTCAACCCACTTTGAAACATAATCTTCTACCAATAGGATGTACAGGTTCCCAAAAGAGTTGGGGAATAGACCCATAAAGTAGATGCCCCATATATCGAAGATCTCATAGGATATAACATGAGTGAGAGGCATCTGATCGTTGCTGCTCAAGTATCCCATCCTATGACAGTTTATGCATGACCTGCAAAACATGTAAGCATCGCAGGATAAAGTAGGCCAATTGAAACCACATTCTAACACTTTCCTAGAGGTGCGTTTCGGACCAAAGTGACCATTGTATGCTTTCGTATGACAGAATCGAAGGATAGCTTGAATTTCATTATCTGGAATTCACCGTAAGATAATTTGATCATCGCAATGTCACCAAAGGTATGGTTCATCCCAAACATTATACCTGCCATCCCTCTTGCTCTTTTCCTTATCAGTTCTAGGCAAATCAGCTGGCATTGTTCCTGTAACAAGAAAATTAACCAAGTCAGCATACCAAGGAATAAAATCTATAACCTGAAATAACCACTCATCGAGAAAATCATCTTGCAATGGTTGTTCCTCTAGTTCTGAATTCAGGCAGCTGAGGTGATCCACAACTAAGTTCTCTGATCCCTTCTTATCTCGAATCTCAAGATCAAATTCTTGAAGCAGAAGGATCCAATGGATCAAGCGAGGGTTGGCTTCTTTTTTGCCAATAAGTATCAAAGTATTGCATGATCTGAATATATAATAACCTTGAATCCTACCACATATGATTTGAACTTCTCTAATGGGAACACCACAGCTAGGAGTTCCTTCTCCATAGTAGAATAATTAATCTGTGTGTTATCAAGGGTCCTTGATGCATAATATATGACGTGTAGTCTCTTGTCGATCCACTGTCCCAAAACTGCCCCCACAGCATAGTTGCTTACATTGCACATGATCTCGAAGGGGTGGTTCCAATCTGGTGAAATAGGTGTAGGTGCAGTTGTAAGCTTCTTTTTTAGTAGATCAATGGATTCTTGACATTTTGGACCAAACTCGAAGGGAATATCTTTTTGCAACAGTTTGCACAAGGGTGGTGTGACAACTGAGAAGCCTTTAATGAAGAGCTTGTAAAAACCTTTATGTCCAAGAAAAGAACGCACTTTCCAAACATTTTAGGGCTAAGGTAAAGATTGAATATCATCTATTTTAGCTTTGTCCACTTCAATACCCCTAAATGAAACAATATGCCCTAAGATTAATCCATTATCCACTATAAAGTGACACTTCTCCTAATTAAGAATAAGTTAAAATCAAGACATCTTTTCAACACCAGCTTAAGAATAGATAAACATTCAGGAACTAATTACCATTTGCAGTGAAATCATTCATGAAAACCTCAATACTTTTCTTAATATAATCACTGAAAATGCTTACCATACATCTTTATAAAGTCACTGGTGCATTGTACAAATCGAAAGGCATTCTTCTGAAAGCAAAGGTCCCGAATGGACTGGTGAATGTAGTCTTATCTTGGCCTTCACGAGAAATGGGAATCTAGTAGAACCCTATATAACCATCAAGTCAGTAGCAAAAACACTTACCTTCTAACCGTTCTAGCATTTGATCAATGAAGGGATGGGAAAGTAGTCTTTATGAGTAGATGAGTTCAGCTTCATATAGTCTATGCAAACTCTCCAACCATTCTGAACTCTGGTGGCTATCAATTCCCCTCTTTCATTTTGCACAATAGTCACCCCTGTTTTCTTGGGACCAACTTGTACGGGGCTTACCCATTTGCTATCGGTTATCAAAAAGATGATGTCAGCATCTAGCATCTTCTAAATCTCCTTTCTCACAACCTCTACCATCATAGGATTCAAGCATCTTTAAGGCTGTCATTTAGGTTCCGCTCCTTCTTCTAGATGAATCTTATGCATGCAAGTGGAAGGGCTCAAACCTTTGATATCTGCAATGCTCCATCCTATAGCAGTCTTGTAACCTTTAAATGCTGTCAACAACTGGTGCTACTCTTCATTTATCAACTGGCTTGATATGATCACCAGAAGGGTCCCATTATCACCTAGAAATGCATACTTCAGGTGTTGAGGCAGCTCTTTAAGCTCTAGGATTGTTTCCTGTAGAACAGAAGGTAATGGTTTTATGTTAGAAGACACAATTTTCTGTTGCTTAGCTGAATTGAAGGAAAGGTGAATCCGTCTTCTTCATTCAACAAATCATCCTGTCGCTCAGCCTCTATGCACCCGTTAGATCCATCCTGCATTCTGTCTACACTACTATGTTACAAAAACTCATGGGTTAACAGTTCAATAACATCAATACCACAAACAAAAGATAAATCACTAGGGTATTTCATGGCGTCATAAATGTTAAACTGTACCCATTTTCCATCGAACTCCATAGATAGTGTTCCATTATGCACATCAATTTCAGTTTTCACAGAAGTAAGAAAAGGACGGCCAAATAAAAGTTCAAAAGAATCGAGGGCCTCATCACTATCCATATTTAGCACATAAAAGTCAGTTGGAAACACCAAATCTTTTACTTGTACCAACACATATTCCAAGACTCCCTTTTTGTAAACTAGGGTCCTATTGGCTAATTGGATGACAACCTTTGTTTCTCCCAATGTTTCGGCCCTAAATTGCTTATACATGGAGTGTGGCATAACATTTATTGATACTCCTAGGTTATACATGGCTCCACTGATTTTAGTATTTCCTATCCTACATGAAATAGCAAACATGCCCTTATCCTTAAATTTTTTAGGTAAATTTCTTTGCAAGACTGCTGACACATTAGCCCCTACAACTACCTTCTTGACTCCTTTCAATATAGACTTGTTAACATACAGTTCTTTTAAAAACTTAGCATACCTAGGAATCTATTTAATAGTATCTAACAAGGGAATGTTTACCTTAACCTTTCTAAACATTTCAAAGATGTCTTTATCTTCCTTTAGCTTCTTTGAGTTCAAAAATCTTGATGTGAATGGTGGTGGAATGATGATGGGAGGCTTCTGATCAGATTATATAGCCTTTATTTTTGCCTTTGTATCCTTCTCTTCGTCCCTCTTTTGTACCTCCAACTCCTGCTCCGCTTCCTTCCCTTTCAATTTCACTTCTATCCCACTTCTAAGGGTTATTTTACTGGCATTCTGCTTTGGGTTTTCTATTGTGTATGAAGGCAATTTTCCTCTTGATTCTGGACCACTCACTGATGTAGCAATCTGACTGATCTGCTTCTTGAGATTCTGAATGCTTGCCTTTATCTCTTATTGATGTTGCTTCATGTTGGTGGCTAAATAGTGGACTGCAGAAAGGCCATAGGGTCTACATATTTATAAGCCAGTCCAGCTAGGGTTTCTACGGTCCATATAAAAGCATAATGATGAAGCAAAAATCCTAGAACCCTAAGTGCATTGTTCAAAAATAGAGAGAGGGAGGACAAGAGTTCTTTCGGTCTTTATCTGGCTTCATTCTGCAGTAGATCTGGATCTCCACCGGACTTTGCTAGCACAAATTTCAGCCCAAAGTATCTCGTGCATTACTCTGTGGTCGAGTCGATAGAATTTAGTAGTATCTCTTACGAGATGAATCGGTAAGCCTTAAACTCCCCTTTAGGTTTAGAAGCCCTAACCATTTAATTAATAGATTAGGAATTGAATCTTCCATGATCACCCAATCGGTCTCAAGGGGGATTGGATCCAGAAAATTTAAAAGCCTTTCGCCGCGCCTGATGTTTTTTTGGGCCTGAATCCAATCCCCAACAGTGGTATCAGAGCCGTAGTTATGGTTGATTCTGAAAGATTTACTTAAATCTATTGTTAATTAAAACAGGATCTAGAATCAATTATAGAAATCTGGAATTAATTTGGTAGATTATCAATTGTTAATTTTGAATCTAGAAGTTGGATTGCTGGATTTGGTATGGTTGATTGGTAGAATTAGGGTTTCGATTGGTATTGGGGTTTTAATTATTTTTTCCCATTAGGTTTACAGTTTTTTATGCATGCTAGATTAATTAGTTGTTAGTTAATTAATTTTTGGTATGTTGAGTTTTCTATGGTTTTGTATTAATTTGATCGGATCGGTCCGTTACACGTAATAATTAATGTTATTAAGTTAATATGTATAAAATTTGTTTTTGATGTGTACATGCATATTTAATTTTTGTATAGTCTATATATAAATTGAATATGGCTTGATAGTTGGTTCAATAGCCCATGGCATGGGTTGTGATTGGATGACTATAATTTTAGGATTATGGGATTCCGAATTTAAGTGGGAGCATGGAATTAATTCAATGGGTCTTTAAATTGGAATGTACCGTAATAGCTAAAATTGGCGACTATCACTTTAACGGCTAGACATTATTTAAAATTGAAATGTTTGGATTTATTTGCCATTGACATGCATCAAGATATGCATGAAAAAGTACGACAGGTACATTATTTGTATTTGGGTGATTTAGGTGTCTATAGGCCTTATAGAAAAAATGATTGTATTTATTTCATTTTCGTAAATATACCCTGCGGGTATTATTTTGATGTAATTAATTTTAATAAGTTAGCTTAGTTGTAGGTTAGTAATTAGAATTAAGTCATCAGCCAAAATGGTGAGAGCCCGGATGAAATACGAACCATGGATGAAGAACTGTAATAGCTAGCTAATAGTTTTTCATTAGTTTGTATTAGGGGCCTATAGATCACCTTGCATTTGCATTATTTATGTTTTGCATGTTTGAATGGTAGAATAGTTTTCTTAAGCATGTTGAAAATCTGCGATTATGTATTCTAAACCGTTAACATTTTGAGTAAAATGAATCAAAAATTGAAAC
>CAOJCR012626686.1:0-13601 GCA_948330485.1 Euphorbia neoarborescens | reverse complement strand
TTTGTGCCATCTCAAATCCTTGTCCCGTGCAATTGACTCCTTCAAAACTTAAAAAACAAACACAAACATGACACACTGAAAATCACAAATATTATATAACTTACAGATGCTATATTTACAGTCAGAATAGCTCAACTTTCTCTAATCGACCGTTCTACTAAAAATAAAAAAGGAAGCATCTATTCTTGCGCTTCTTCCTCCGTGTTCTCTGCTTTCTTCTTCACTTCTTCACCCTGTGCACTCAGTAAAAAGTCCATTTTTAGTTCCAGAGGCATTGTTAAGGATGACTCGGGTGTCGGCTCCATCTTCTTTCCAGCTTATAGAACCTACCTCTTTCTTCATCCTTTCTTACTCCAGCTGCCTCCTTCATTACGTTCTCCTGACCGCTTCATAACCTGGCGTCTAAATCACTGCATAATTCCTTATCAATATACACATCATTAGAGCTAGTAGAGGATATCAAATTACAATTTTCAGAACCTAAAGAAGCATTCAGAGAATTGTATACATCGAATGTTACCTCTTTATCTTGCAACCGAAAGATTACCTTACCTCCTTGAACATCAATTAACGCTCTTCCCGTTGTAAGAAATGGTCTTCCAAGTAGTAATGGCCTCGTAACATTATCTTTCATATTCAAAACCACAAAATCAGTAGGAAAAATAAATTGATTTACCTTTACTAACTCATCTTTTAAGATTTCATGTGGCTTCACCATCAATCCATCTGCAAGATGCAGCAACATTGGGTGGGTTTTGGATCTCCTAATCCAAGCTTTCGAAGCATCAAAAGGGACATCAAATTGATGCTGGATCCCAAATCGTATAAGGCATTTAAAATCTTTAAATTCCTTATTTGACATGGAATCGTGAAACTCCCTTTATCTTTCACCTTTGGTGGAAGCTTGTTTCTCAACCGTGCTGTATAATCCGCCGTCAATGCTACCACTTTTTCTCCTTCTAGCTTCTTCTTACCTGCAAGTAACTCCTTCAAAAAATTTAGCATTTTTAGGTTTCTCACGGAGAGCCTCAAGTAATGGTAAATTAATTTTTAGCTTCTTAAAAATTTTAAGGAATTTGGAGTGCTTTTGATCAAGTTGGGGTTTCCTAACCCGTTGAGGGGAAGGCAATTTAGGTACATAATCCCAGACTAGATCAGAAGTACTCTCTTTTTTCAACATATCAGAAGAAGTTTCAGAAATTAGGTCGGGCTTGCTTACCTCTCCCGACCCCATACTTACCTGTTTTGCTGGAGGTTGATCCTTGGCCTCAGATTCTGTTACCTTCTGCTTATTGACACTCACAACAGCAATTGAGTGGGCTGTCTCCCTTGGATTCCTATTATGGTTCTATTTTGTAGTACTAGGGAGACTGTCGGAGGCCTATCTTGCCTTTCTCTACTCAATTGAGCCACCTGATTACCAAAATCTCTACAAAATGCCTCACTATCATCAAGTCTCATTGTAGTCTCTCCCAACTTGGATGAAATATCTTTTAATATAGCCATAACACCATCATCTTGCTTTGGAGGCGGAGGTGGCAATGCTAGAGGTTGAGTGTATTGAAGTGCAGGGCCTTACTTAACCCCTGATTCTGGTGCTCAATTTGAAATCCAAGAGAAGGTTTTAACACATTTTGAAAATTACCATATGAAAAACTCAGGTGTTGAAATCTTCTCCAATAATTATTATTATTATTATACGAATTATTATAGGAGTTAGAGTTATCATACCTGAAATTACCTCCCGTATAATTCGCACTTTCAGATCCTTAGGCATATGAACTGCCCGTCTCACAAGCCCGACTCGGGTGATCTCCTCCGGATGTGATACACATCATTGGTCGCTGTGACTCAATCAAATTCAGCTTTGCCATCATCGTATCCATCTTTCAGCTCATCTCTTTCATGGCCAGATTATACTGTCCTGCTAGAGCCATGTGAACATCCCTACGGTTTGATGCGTCCTCTATCCATATCGTGCTTTTCCTCGCTACTCCTTAAATTAATTTTTCAGCCTTAGATGGTGACATCTAAAAGATATCTCCCCCTATAGAAGAATCAACATGTGCACGGTTAGCAGGAGTTAAACCCTTATAAAAAAATACTAACCTGATCAAACTGAGGTATGTTGTGGTGGGGGCACTTCCGAAGCATCCTTTAAAATCAAAACCAAGCTTCATTCATAGGTTCTATCCCAAATTGACAGAAAGAATTGATCTCATTTTTTAGCTAGGCCGTCTTAGAAGGAGGAAAATAATAGGCTAGAAATTGATACTTCATCTGGTCCCACAATGATACAGTTCCGAGACGAAGTGATTCATATCATTCTATAGCTCCGCCATTCAGAGAGAATGGAAACAACTTCAATCTGATAACATCTTGGGCACTCCATTCATCTTGACAGTGTAAGCCACCCTTAAGAACCCATTCAGGTGATCGTTCGGGTTTTCTGTAATGCCTCCAATGAACTAGCCATTGTTCTGCACCAACTGGATCATACTCATTTTCAGCTCAAAGTTATTAGCAGTAATGGTTGGTATTACCACACCAGCTCTATTCCTGGTCTATGAGGGGCCATCAGATCTGCCATAGCCCTGTCATCTTTGACAGGCTATCTATTGTACTGTTCCCTCATCTCTTGTTCAAGCCTTTGCATCAACTCAACTTCCCGTGCATCTCTTGCAGCGCGTTCAGCTTCAAATTGCTCTCTTTCATGCCTTAAATCCACCTCAGCTCTTAAATCTGCTTCTTCCATGGCTGCATTTAAATTCCTTCTTACCCTTTAGTTCCGGTGAAAAGTACGTTCTATTTCTGGATCAAAGAACAAGGGATTAGTATAGTATGTGCACATAAATCGAAGAAAACCTCATACAAGCGGTTATCAAAAATAAATAAATAAAAAAATGAAAATTAAATAAAAACAAAAAATGTTCAAATCAGATAGCTGACCATTGGTTCGATGTTGTAGGAAATTACCTTTCCCAGTAATGGCACCAAAACTTGACATATGCTCGGCAGTGGTTGGAAGCAACTATCGAACGGCTCACTAAAGGGCTGTGTACCCTGTCGCTGTTAAGTAATAATATCTGGTTAAGTCCAGGTGTTAATCCACGGGGAAAGCACCGACAAGCACCAAACTACTAAGTGTCCTAACTTGTTTGAGCAAATTAAAAAGATTGAATAAATTGCTGAAAAGTAAATTGCGAGAAACAAAAACCTAAATTAACGTATACAGTGATGAATATCCTATCTTGATTTGTATCAACTTTAACTATTATCTTAAGGTAGTTTAATGTGGCTTCTAAATATAATGTAGGGATGTCACTTCAAGCAGAATAATTAATCAACTAACTATGTCTCACATGCAAACCCTAATTCATGCAAATATGAAGTTAATTGTAGCATATCCACAGATCGCGATTTGGCTCTAGTTCATTAAAGCCTTTTTTGGAGGTGAACTAGTTCTAGAGACTTAGAAACCTATAAGTTTCACGGAGTTGTCAATTCCAATGATTTCCTAGGGTTTAATCTAGGTAAGGTCAAGTATATGCGTCTGACTAAGAGATACGGATCTCATGAGACTGTAATCGCAACACAAAACACGTAATTAAAATCACAAGTAAGAAACCCTAATTTGTAATTAAAAACCCTAGCAAGAAGCGATAGAGAGAGATAATGAAATTCATTCAACCGATCTTGGTGAAGAAACCAATTAAAAAGAGTAAGGAGAAACTTATTCCGATTAATCGCAAACCGTTTTCAAAGGTAGACTTGTGTTGAAGATGAACGCTATAGAAAATCCAATCCGAAGATGAACAATCGCAAATAGAAAAGCTAAAGATAAACAGTAAACAATTCCTTAAGAAAAATAGTAAATTGGCGTACAAAACCTCTCGGGGAGTTATAGCTCTCACAAGAGTTCAGAGGTTTCGAAAGACAAACCCTAAAAGATGTTCTAAACAAGTACTTATATGTTTCTAATGTACTAGAAAATACCCAAAACAAGTAGGGTTGAAAAGGGAAAAGAAAATAGAGAAATTAGGGTTGAAAATCGCAAAAATATAGGTGAACTCGACTGGTACTCATCGAGTAAGGCAGTTACTCATCAATTACTGGCCTAAAAGTTACTACTCGATGAGTAGGTTGTCGAGTAAACCTCCTGGAAGTGTTATGTGCACTTTACTTGATGAGTACATCATCTACTCGATGAGTACATCTCCCACGTTGGACAGCTTGTTCATTCCATCTTCCTTTTGCCATAACTTTTTCATCCAACCTCCGATTTTGCTGATCCTGGACCCGTTGGAAAGCTATAAGAATTATCTACAACTTTATCAATAATAAGCATCCCAAATTTGGCCTCTAGATACCTCAAAATTCGATCGAAGGTTGACAATTATGCAAGCATCAATTGGACTAGGACTTCTTACAGATTGCACACTTCATCTTGTTTTGTTCATAACTTTCTCATCCCAAGTCCAATTCTATTGATCCAATACTTGTTGGAAAGCTCACAAAAAGTTCTTTAGCTTTACTTTGAAGTGCCTCTCTTGAATTGGCCTCCAACTTTCTTGAAAAATGGTCCAAATATCTGACAAATTCGTTCACTATAATCGAACTACAATCCCATTTCCTTCTCGAAATCAACTTGGGTTTCCACCCCTACATCACAAAGATCACAAAAACGGGTCAAACTAACCAAGTCCTTAGTCTCAACAACCTCGGACCAAAACAAAAGCAGAAATAACAATAAAATACAGATGAGATAACCAAACTATACATAAAAACCAAAACACACAAAAAATAGGAAAAATACATGAAATGCAACATAAGAATGCTAAATATCAATCAAATTATCCATCAATGGGGTTCCATAATACCTAGAATATAAGTTTAAAACTGACCTTATCAATTTTCTTTGAACTTTTCCAGCTTACATCACCACCATTTAAACAAAACACAAATCCTAATTGCGATCTATAGTTATCTTTGTCAGTTTGGAAGCTTGCATCTGTGTAACTGCTTATAATAAGATCTTCTTCCAAACCTCCATACACTAAGAACATATCTTTAGTTCTTCTCAAGTACTTAAGTATATTCTTAACTGCTATCCAGTGACTCTCACTTGGATCCAACTGGTATCTGCTTGTTACATTTAAAGCATAAGATACATCTGGTCTAGTACATATTATGGCATACATGATAGATCCTATAGCCGAGGCGTAAGGAAGAGTATTCATGCGCTCTTGCTCATCTTTTGTACTGGGGAACTGAGTCTTGTTAAGAGTGATGCCATGAGACATGGGCAAATATCCTCTTTTAGAATATTTCATACTGAACCTATATAGTACTTTGTCTATGTATGTACTTTGACTTAGACCTATGATCCTTTTAGACCTATCTCTATAGATCTTAATTCCAAGGATATAGGCTGCTTCACCTAAACCTTTCATAGAAAAACATTTTCCTAACCAAGACTTGACAGTCTGTAAGTGAGGGATGTCATTTCCTATGAGAAATATGTCATCAACATATATGACCAGAAAAACAATTGCGCTTCCACTAACCCTTTTGTACACATAATGTTCATCTTCATTTTTTTATGAATCCAAACTATTTGACTGCTTTATCAAAACAAAGATTCCAACTCTGAGAAGCTTGCTTTAATCCATAAATGGATCTCTGAAGCTTACACACCTTTCCAAAATTCTCAAGTTTTATAAAACCTTTAGGTTGTGTCATGTACACATCCTCAAGTAGGTTTCTATTAAGGAAAGCTATTTTGACATCCATTTGCTAAATTTCATAATCATAAAATGCAGATATGACAAGGAGAATTCTTATGGACTTGAGCATGGCTACAGGTGAAAAGGTCTCATCATAGTCTATACCATGAACTTGTTTAAAACCTTTTGCTACTAGCCTTGCTTTATAAGTATGCACATTGCCATCCATGTCAGTTTTCTTCTTGAAAACCCATTTGTACCCAATGGTTGTTGTTCCTTTAGGTGGATCAATCAAGTTCCAAACTTGGTTATTATACATAGATTGCATCTCTAATTTCATGGCCTCTAACCATTTATCAGAGTCTCGATCCATCATTGCCTCTTCATAGGTTGTGGGTTCGTCTTGATCCATTAACAATACATCATTGTTGTCAGTCATAAGAAATCTATATCTCTGTGGCTCATGACATATTCTATCAGATCGGCATATAGACTGTGTAACAATAGGTGTATCAATAACACTTTACTGATATTGAGTGTCAACCGGAGGGGTAATTTCTATTTATGGTTCTTGAACTTCTTCAAGATTTACTTTACTCCCACTAGAGTTCTTGGAGATAAATTTCTTTTCTAGAAATACTCTATTCCTAGTCACAAACACTTTGTTCTCGGTAGGATTATAAATGTAATATCCTTTAGTTTCTTTAGGATATCCCACAAAAAGACATTTATCAAATTTGGGTCCTAACTTGTCGGATGTTTGTCTTTTGACATACACCTCGCAACCCCAAATCTTAGCAAAAGACAAACAGGACCTCTTACCAGTCTATATCTCATATGGTGTCTTTTTAACAGCCTTGGATGGTACTCTGTTTAGTGCGAACACAACTGTTTCAAGGGCATGGCCCCAAAAACAAAATGTAAGATTCGTTTGACTCATTATAGATTGAACCATATCTAATAAAGTTCGATTCCTCCCCTCAGATACACCATTCCATTGTGGCATTCCTGGAGGAGTCAACTGTAAGATGATCCCATAATTTCTAAGATGATCATCAAACTCTTGACTCAAATATTCACCACCTCTATCTAATCATAGTGCTTTAATTGTTTTGCCAAGTTGATTTTGTCCTTCATTTTGAAAAGCTTTGAACATTTCAAACGATTCAGACTTATGCTTCATTAAGTAGACATAGCCATATCTACTAAAATTGTCAGTAAAAGTAATAAAGTACTGATAACTGATAAGTTTGGTTTCGACCTTATATTCTTGGCTATATTTTATTTTATTTGGTGTTATTCGTGTGTGATTTCCGATGTTTTGTTTCACGTTTCTTAATGTTTCAGCAATTTTCTTTCCTCTTTTGTTTTGATTGGTTTTCTTAGTCTAGGCTGATGCTATGCATATTTTGGTCCGTGTTTAGGGTTCTCGTATTTTCTATATTTGGACTCCTGTATAATGGTATGTTTTATGGGTTTTTGTCTTTGTAAAAGAGAGGATTTTGGAGTCGAGACTTAATGAGTAGAGCACGGGAGCTTGAGAAAAGAAAAGGAGCTAGAAAGAGGCTGGACATGACGTGTGAGGTAGGATTCCACGTCGTGATATAAGATGACAAGAAGAAAAAGAGAAGCTGGAAGAGTAATGCTTATCACGTCGTGTTATGCAGGTTGACACGGCGTGACAAGTCCAAAATGAAGACTTGTAGAAGGTTCAGTCAGATTAAAGCCAATTATATTGTCACATCGTGTTATGCAGACTGACATAGCGTGACAGGCCAATTTTTCGAAGAAACAAAAGGTCATGTAGAAGTGGAGAAAATAAGCTTGTCACGTCGTGACACTTATGTGACATGGCGTGACAAGACCGAATTCGCAAAATATGTGTTTTAACCTAATTTTGGTTCTAGTTAGCACTGGGAACACATAAATACTGCATTCTAATAGTTTTAGCTTTTATCTTTCGATAACTCTGAACTCTCTACGAGCGTATAACTCCCAGAGAGGTTCTGTAAGCCAATTTTCTATTTGATTAAGGAATTGTTTATAGTTTTTGGCTTTTCTATTTGTAATTGTTCTTAATTGGATTTTCTATAACGTTCACCTTCATCAGAAGGCTACCTTTGAAAACGTTTGCAATTAATTGGAATAAGTTCTCTTACTCTCATTAATTGTTGAATTAGGATTTCTTCACCAACCTTGGTTGATTGACTTTCATTAAATCATTCCATCTCTTCTTGTTAGGTTTTGATTGGTTAATTAGGGTTTCTTAAAACTATGCATATTAATTACGTGTTTTGTGTTGCTGTTATAGTCTCGTGAGATCCTTATCTTTGATTCAGACACATATACTTGGCCTTACCTAGATTAAACCCTAGTAAGTAATTGGAATTGACAATTCCGTGAAACTTACGGGTCAGTAGTTTTTGAGTTTCTAGAACTAGTTCACCTCCAAAAGAGGCTTTAACGACCTAGAGCCAAATCGCGATTTATGGATACGCTGTAATTGACTCCATATTTACATGAATTAGGGTTTGTAGTTGAGTCCTATTTGATTGATTAATATTCTACTGGAAGTGCCATCCCTGTATTATATTAAGAAGCCACGTAAACTACCTTAGGATAATAGTTGAAGTCGATGCAGATCAAGATAGGAGATTGATCGCTATACACGTTAATTTAGGATTTAATTTAGGTTTATTTTCAATTTTAGTTTTAAACGAATTCACTTATTTGTCTGCTCAAACATGTTAGGAACCCTAATAGTTTGGTGCTTGTAGGGTATTTCCCTATGAGATCGATACCTGAACTTGACCATATTTATTACTTGACAGCAACAGGGTACACTGCCCTTTAGTGAGCGGTCTGGTGGTAGTTTCTAACCACTACCAGACACATGTCAAGTTTTTAACGCCATTAACGGGGAAAGTAATTTCCTGTGACATCGAACCAACAGCCAAATATCTGATTTGAGCATTGTATTGTTTAAATTTATTTTTGTTTTTGTTTTTGTTTTTATTTTTATTTTTTGAAATTTTTGATAATCACCTTTTTTTTGTTTTCTTCTATTTATGCGCTTACGCTACACTAATCCCTTGTTCTTTGATCCAGAAATAGAACATACTTTTCACAGGAACCGCAGACCAAGAAGAAATTTAAACATAGCCATGGAAGAAGCAGATTTGAGAGCTGACGAAGAGCGTTTAAGGCATGAGAGGGAGCAGTTTGAAGCTGAACTTGCTGCACGAGATGCATAGGAGCCTGAGTTGAGGCAAAGACTTGAATAAGAGATGAGGGAGCAATATAACAGACAACCCATTAGAAATGATAGGGCTATGATAGATTTGATGGCCCCTCACAGACCAAGAAATTCAGCTGGAGTGGTAATACCAGCAATAACTGTAAACAACTTTGAGCTGAAGACAAGTATGATCCAGCTGATCCAAAACAATGGTCGGTTAAGTGAAGGTATTGCAGAAAACTCGAACGATCACTTGAATTTGTTCTTAAGGGTGGTTAACATTGTAAAGATGAATGGAGTACCTCAAGATGTCATCAGATTGAAGTTGTTTCCGTTCTCTTTGAATGGAGGAGCTATAGAACGGTATGAATTATGTTAGCACTCGTAAATTGCATGTTTTAGTCCTATTTTCATATGATTAATCGGTCTTGATTAATATACTTTAGCACATTTTACTGTTGTTTTCTTATTTTTGGCTTGTAAATTTGAAGTTGCGAAGAAAGGAGTAAAAACCGAGTTAATTTTGAGAAGAGAACGGAATAGTAGTCCGAGTTAGAGCAAGAAGAAGTTTGGATATTTGGACCAACTTTCGAGGAAGATGGAGCCTGATTTGGGATATTCTTATTAGAGAGAAAGTTGAAGATAATTCTCTGATCTTTCCAACGGATCCAAGATCAAGTTAATCAGAGATCGAACGAAGAAGTTATGACCGAAACAAGACTAAAGCAAAGAAGAGGTAGAAAAAAAGTGGTTGGCTAGTTGAACTGCATCTGGCTCGGCGAGCCACAATCCAACTCAGTGAGCTAGCTGCAATTTTGGGCTGTTGTCATCTAATTAAGGTGGCTCAGCGAGCTGGGTTTCATTCTTGGCGAGTTAAGTGCATGGAAATAAAAAATTACATGATTCGGCAAGTTCTTGGCGAGTTGTACCCCTGGAAGTCCATGCACACATAACTTGGTGAGTTGGGAACTGAAGGAGATGTGACTTGGCGAGCCATAGGGTACATTAGGCCTTAGTTGATTTTTTTTATTTCGGGATTAATTTCTTTATTTGAGGGACAAGTATAAATAGGTTATTTTTATTAAGGTTAAAGGGGAGATCACTCCATCATCATCAGACGTCAACTCCACCTTTCTTTTCTTCATTATTCTTTGATTCTTTTCAACGGGATTTCAATACTTTGGTTTAGGGTTTTTATTTACCATCATGTGTAACTAATTCCCTAACTTCGCCTAAGGGAGTTAACAGATTTGGAACAAGACTGTGAGATCGTTCTATCTTTTTAATTATTGATTATTTCATGTTTCTATTATCTTATTGAATGGGAGTCGAATATCCTCCTGTTAATTTATCTTGTGATTATTTTAGCTTGGCCAATTATTGTGATTGCATGATAATTACAGTTTCATAGGAATAGATTCGTAATCTAGACCTGTGATTGAACTCGCTATGATATAGAACTTAAACTTGAATTGGGAGTTGCTAAGAACCTAGTTAGTTTAGACCAGGCTTTTCTCACATGAATGATGTTACCGAATTGAATCTTAAGCCGCTAAGGAAGGGTTATTCGTTAATTAGGGTTTTGTTTGAGCCGTGCTAAGCAAAACTACAATAGGAAAAGTTGATTCGAAGCGCGAAGCCTAGGGTTAGAACTAGTCTGAAATAAGTCAATAATATTATTCCTATCTATGATCAGTCACCATATTCCAAATCCCGAGACTACCTTAGGTGAGGTGTTTTCTCATTGATTGTTTTTCCCATTATTCTCTTTACTTTATTGCATTGTTTAAATTTTTAGTTTTTGTTTAGATAATTCAAACGTTTAAAACCCCCCCCCCCCCCCCCCATTTAATTTGATTGTTTTATTTGCCTATCCATAATTGATAAGAAACCGTAGTTTGCTCTCTAGGGTTCGACCTCGCTTTCCCTGGCTACAGAATTTATTTTGTGCCAAGATACAAGAGAGTTTATAAATTGTATTTTTTGTGGATTTGACACCCATAGTATAATGGTAAGTATTCTCGCCTGTCACGCGGGTGACCCGGGTTCGATCCCCGGCAATGATGTGAAAATTAATCACATGAAAATAGGACTAAAACATGCAATTTACGAGTGCTAACACATCCCCACCCCTAAATCCTACTTGTCCTCAAGTAGGAGCTCAAAATAAATCCTTTCTCAAGTAATTCACCCAAGTTTCAGTTCCAGAATTAACTGAATCAGGAAAATCAAAACAACATAATCACTTCGGATAACGACCACACACAACTTACATCAATCCTTTCTAAGCAACTTAACTTTAACTTATCTTTGTCGCAAATCATGGCAAATGAGTTTGTTTTAACATTTTAGAGCGCATGCATGTATTAGGTTTTCACTTTGGGTTTAATTCTTACAATTAGGCACTTCCAAATGAAACTAAGAAAAACTTGACACCAAATCACACAACTTCAAGGAATAAGAAAATAAAAGCATTTTAGCACACTTTTCCCTTTCTACAATTCAGAGGAGGCTTATTTTGTGATT
Source organism: Euphorbia neoarborescens (assembly GCA_948330485.1). Classification (NCBI taxonomy): domain Eukaryota; kingdom Viridiplantae; phylum Streptophyta; class Magnoliopsida; order Malpighiales; family Euphorbiaceae; genus Euphorbia; species Euphorbia neoarborescens. The sequence goes on along the minus strand of CAOJCR012626686.1, from coordinate 2,111 downwards.
TTTATTTTCAGATTAGGACCCGGGGTAAAGGTTTTGCACTCCTTCCAATTGGTATTGTGGAGAATCGAACTGTAGTTCATCCTACCAAGTCTTACCCCTGGCACCACTAGACTAATAACCAATTGGTTCAATTATCACATTATATTTCGCTTTCGGAATAGGTCCCGAGGTTAAGGTTTTGAATTCATCCCAAATGGTGTTGCAGGGAATTGAACCATAGTTTGTCCTACCGAGTCTAGCCCCTGGCACCACTATAACAACTACCATTTTGTATAAATTAAGCCTCTTTCTCCATTTATTGGGATCTTAACAAATTTAATTTCTTTTATTCAATTAACCAAGCAAGCTTTGAGCTAATGCTACATTAAGCCAGATTCAATTCAGAAAACCCAATGCAAGAAAGCTTAAGAACATGCAAATTATCTTATTTCATCCATAATTGAACTTTATTACACAATAATTTGGACTGTTTTCAGCTCAGTTTAGTCACTTAAAAAATCAATAAGGTGATGGTGGCATCCTATGCAACAATGTTATCTGATTAACCTTTTTCAGCAATTAAAGTTCCTTACTTAGGCAAACACAATCCCATAGGATCATAAACTTTATCAAGCTCGATAAAAAAAATTTTGAAAATTTTACCAATTTACGCACATCCTCACCCCTAAAGAATACTTATCCCCCAGTATGGTAAACAAGAAGTAACATGTAAAACAGGGTGGAGGAAAGGAAAGAATACTGCCCGAGGGTATACGGTAGAACTCAAGGGTAAAGTTGTTGTTTGCTGAATTGTAGTACCCACGACTCATGCCTCGCTCAATCGGAATCTTTTCTTCCTACAAAACACATAAAAATAAAATAAAACAAAAACGCAAAAGAAAAAGAAAACTAAATAAACAAAATAAACACACAAAATAAAAATACCAGGTTGCCTTCTGTAAGCGCCTCTATTTATCGTCTGTGGCTAGACACACAGAAATCAAGACTTGTCAGGTGGCTTTTCCCACAAAATTTTAAGTTCAGAACTTGATTTAGTAATGCCGTAGAACAGTCTCAACCAATGACATTCTACGTTGAAAATTTTTCCTGAAGCTGTACTTTGGATCTCCACTTCTCCATGGTCATAGACTTGCAACACCAGATATGTCCCTACCCATCTCGAACGGAACTTTCGCAGAAATAATCTCATCCAGGACTGAAATAAGACCACTCTTTGCCCCTCTTCCAAACACTTACTGCTTGTTACCTCATCATGCAGTCTCTACATGCGCTCTTGGTAAGCTTTGGAATTATGGAATGCTTCCTTCCTTACTTCCTTTTTCAGCCATCTGCTCCTTCCGATCTCCATCAGTTGTATTATGGACCACGTCTCTAGCTTTTGGTGCCTTCTCCTTAACATTCAGCAATTCCTTCTGTGTTTTAGCACCAACGCCTTTGTTCGGATCATCCTGCATTCTATCAATATCACTATCTTGCGAAAATTTATGGGTCAATGGCTCAAAAGTATCAATACCACAAACAGAAGAAAATTCATTAGAGCACTTCAGGGTATTATAAACATTGAAATTTTTCGTCTTCCCACCCAATTCTATAGACAAAGTACCCTTATACATATCAATCTTGGTCCTAGCAGTCATAAGAAAAGGACGACCTAATAAAATTTCAGGTGAATCAGGTGAATCTTCACTATCCATATCCCTCACATAGAAAGCAGTAGGAAATACCAAATCACCTACCTATACCAGAACATCTTCTAGGACTCCCTTAGGGTGAACTAGGGTCTTATTAGCTAATTGAATTACAATCTCAGTTCCTTTCAATGGCCCAGCCCCAAATGATTCATACAAAGAGTATGACATGACATTTATTGAAGCTCCTAGATCACCAATATCCCTACTGACTCTAGTATTGCCTATCCTACATGAGATAGCAAACATACCCCTATCCTTGCATTTATTAGGTATATCCCTTCTTAGGACAAATAAACATTAGCCCCTACAACTACTTTCCCGACTCCCTTAAATTTTGATTTATTAGCACAAAGTTCTTTCAAAAATTTTACATACCTGGAAATCTGCTTAATAGCATCGAGCAAAGGAAGATTTAATGGA